>JAULAV010009015.1:0-24998 GCA_030789695.1 Scilla litardierei
GTGAGGACACCGGGGCATCCAAGATGTGAGACGGCACTCGCCTGCTTCAAAGCTAGGAAGGCCGAGGTCCTAGCCATACCAAAGATCGAGCTTTTCGGGCCGTGCTACTCGGTGGGTGCCCAGGAATCGTTGTTTGAGGATGCCGGGGTTGCCACCTGTCTGGTAGAGAACAGTCTATTGCACAGGGACCGGGAGTCCCTGTACAATGTTGGTGCCAAGCGCCTCTGCGGCACGGTAATTTGTCACAGCATGCAGGTTCGTTGCTCTCCTTACTCATGTAGCTGGTCTGCATTCTTTCATGCGGGCTCATATATTTTGTTTCTTCTATAGGCTGTGGCAGCGATGACGTCCTTGCAGTGCCACACTAACGTGGCCATGCTCAAGGCAACCATCAGGTGAAAGAAGGCGGAGCTTAAGGCGGCCACCGATGAGCTGCGGAAGAGGGAAGCCGAACTCAAGGAGGTCGTTGAGCGGCTACGGAACATGGAGGAGAAGTTGGAAGAAGACCGCGGGTTCTATGCGACCTAGAAGGGAAGATGGAGAAGCAGTACAAAATCTCAGAGGAGCTGGCACGTCAGCTTCAGGAGGTGGAGGCCCGAAGGGTCGCTTTGAAGAGCGCCCATGCCGTGGAGGTGGAGGCAAAGGGGCAGGAGATCGCCGAGCTCTCACGTCAGGTGGAGGAGCTGAAGAAGATCGATCCTGAGGCCATGAAGGCAGAGGCCGTCTGCAAATACCAGATGGATAAGCTCCTTCCCATCATGAAGGATGTGTGGGCTAAGAGCATGGTAGAGGGTCGGCAGGCGGGCTTGCAGGAGGGCCTCTAGGCGGGCCTCGAGAGGGCAGAGAAGAGGTTGAAGAGGCTGCATCTCGGGCTGGAGGTCGACTTCTCTGTGTTGTTGGCAGCTCCGGATGGCAAGGAGGAAGAGGAAGCCGGAGAAACAGGAGGTCCGTCTGGCAGCGATCAGGCCGGTGGCGATGTGTGAGGCCAGGGGAGGTCGCAGCGATGAAACTGACAGAGAGCAAGGTGGAAAAACAAGCGGAGGTACATGAGGAGGTCGACGACCAAGTTGCGGTGCCATAGTTAGCTGTTGGGGGGAGCATATGTAGGGCGGATCTTGAGGCCAGGCTTAGGACTTGTATATATTTTTCTTTAAAAGAAACTAGGTGAAAATTTTCACGTTAATGAAAGATATCATGTTTGAGGTAGTTTGCCTCATTTTTCTTTGTGCTTGTTTGTACTTGTATGCCCCCAACTTTCTGCTTGGAAGAGCCTAGAAGCAAAAAGAAGCAGAATGTTGTTGAGTTTGTATGTAGTCAAGTTGGCGAAATTTTTTGTAGAGATAGATCATTTTCGCTGTCTTTTGGGGGCGCTGGACGTGGCATGCCCCGGATCTTTGTTTGGTGTGAAGTAGCTCGCTTTCTTCCCCGGTTTGGTTAGCGAGGTCCGGTACGCTATGGATAACTACACCGCGATCTGCCTCGAAAGTCTTTGAGAGGGCGGGCATTGGGTCGTCGCCTATACAGCATCCTCTGTAATCGGACGGGTATTGGACCGTCACCTAGCCTGCATTTATCACTCTGGTTTGGATGGCAAACTGCCCCGGATGTCTTCAAAATTGTAGGTATAGATAGGCCATAGCTGACTCCGCATTTATCACTTTGGTTTGGATGTCAAACTGCCCCGGAGGTCTTCAAGAGTGCAGGTATAGATGGGCCGTAGCCGACCCCGTATTTATCACTCCGGTTTGGATAGAAAACTGCCCCATATGTCTTCAAGAGTGCGGGTATAGATGGGCCGTAGCCGACCCTGCATTTATCACTGGTTTGGATGGTAAACTGCCTTGGAGGTCGTCGAGAGTGCGGATATAGATGGACCACAGCCGACCCCGTATTTACCACTCCGGTTTGGATGGAAAACTGCCCTAGAGGTCTTCTTGAGGACGAGGTCGGGGTCGTAGCCCCTCCGTCAAGCTCATGTCCGGTTTGGTTAGTGAAGTCCGGCATGCTACGAGTAGCTGCACCGCGACCTGCCCCAGAAGTCTTTGAGAGGGCGGGTATAGGGTAGTCGCCTACCCTATATCCTCTGTAATCGGATGGGTATTGGGCCTTTGCCTACCCCACATTTATCACTCTGGTTTGGATGGCGAACTGTCCCAGAGGTCTTCAAGAGTGTGGGTATAGATCTATAGCCGACTCCGCATTTATCACTCCTGTTTGGATGGCGAATTGCCCTGGAGGTCTTCAAGAGTGTAGGTATAGATGGGCCGTAGCCGACCCGGTATTTATTACTCCGGTTTGGATGGCAAACTGCCCTGAAGGTATTCAAGAGTGGGGTATAGATAGGCCGTAGCCGACCCCGCATTTATCACACCTGTTTGGATGGCAAACTGCCCCGGAGGTCTTTGAGAGGGCAGATATTGATGGGCTGTAGCCGAAACCGCATTTATAATTTCGGTTTGTTTAGCGGGCTGTAATTTTAGTTCGCATAATACGTAAGTACAAACAAAAACACAAGAGTTTACTTGTAGTGAGTTAGCCCGCTCCGGATTATTAAGGCGACCTTTATGGAGGCGCTTTCTATCTTGGAGGGGATCTGAAACTTTTATTCAAACAACACATTGTTTGTACAAATATAAAATTACAAATTTTATTGATAGTACTTGAGTAAGTGTGGGGCGTTCCACGAATGAGCTAGTTCTTCGCCCTCCATGTTCGCCAAAATGTAGGTTGCAGGTCCCACGACGTTTGCTATTTTGTAGGGGCCCTCCCATTTGACGGAGAGCTTTCTGCGGCGGCCGACCTCGAGTTTGAAGGTGGCGTCCCTGAGGATGAGGTCGCCAACTCTGAAGCTTCGCTTCTTCACCTGAGAATTGTTGTACCTTGCCATCCTTTGGCTGTGTTTGATAAGACATGTTAGAGCACGATCCCTTACCTTATCGAGGAGTTCGGTGTTGAGGTCAAATCCTTCTTCATTCGCTTGTGTATCGAAGTACTAGAGGCGGAGAGAATGTTTGATGACCTCAATCGGGACGACGGCTTCCGTCCTATACGCTAGCATGAAGGAGCTCTCGCCAGTTGAAGCTTTGTAGGTGGTGAGGTAAGACCAAAGGATGCCGGATAGCTCGTTAGGCCAAGATCCAAGAGCGTTGCCGGCCTTCTTCTTCAATGGTTCAAGGATGCACTTGTTCGTAGCATCGGCAATGCCATTGCACTGCAGGTGCGCTACAGAGGCGAAGTAGAGGTTGAGACCCCAATTCAATCAGAATTCTCTGAAGTTCGTGGAGTCAAACTACGTCCTGTTGCCCGTCACAATGGAGCGGGGTATCCCGAATAGGTATATGATAGACTTCCAGACGAAGTTCTTCATGTATTTTGAGGTAATGCACGCTAAGGGCTCCGCTTCGATCCACTTGGTAAAGTAATCGATGGTGACAACTAGGAACTTCCTTCCTCCGGTTGCCATTGGTAACGGTCCGAGGATATCGAGGCCCCACTTGGCAAATGGTACCGGGTGGAGAATTGGAATCAGGTTGGCGGGAGGAGCCTTTGTATGATTGAAGAATTTCTGGCACTCCTCGCACCGCTTGACGAAGTTGATTGCAACCTTCAGCATAGTCGGCCAATAGTAGCCCTACCAGATTGCCTTATATGCCAGGGTGCGGCCACCATGATGATTCCCGCAGAATCCTTCATGTATCTCGCGGATGACCTCCTCGACTCTTCTCGGCCCAAGGCACTTTAAGTATGGTAATATTGTTGAGTATTAGACTCTCCACCTTGGTTTTGATGATGATCAAATATAAATCATTGTGATTAACTCATGCGATTGCAGTTAACTAAAGAGTCACCAATTAGATTCAAGAAGATCAAAAGTGACTACACGTGTTGATTCAAGTGGAGAACTTGGTAGATCAACAAAGGTGAAGAATTGGCTTGAAGAACTCAAAGACTACATCAAACCTCAAGCTAATGGCTTCAACAAATGAATGTAGATTCAATCCAAAAAGAATAAATGAATGGATGATTCAAACGCTTCAAAGAACATCTTAAGGATCAATGACTAGATGACGTTGGAGAAATTCAAGACATACAACTAAAAGACTCAAGACCATGAAGAAGTAAGGATAATCATTGTAATCTTTAGTATTTACTTCTTTGTCAGTCTTAGAATGTTAAGCATTGAATTAGAACTACTTAGAGGCACGTACACTACCTTATACACATTATTCGTATAGCCTCTAGTTGACCACATATGCTTCTAGGCTTTCAAAACTTGAATCTGAACTTTTGAATCAAAACAGGGGGCTGATGAAGGATCACCAGTCGACTGGTGTGCTCACCAGAGGCCTGGTTACGCTTCAGCAGTCGCCTGTTTCTAAAGCGAGCCCAAATCTGTTTTAAGCTGTATTCTGTTTTTTGACCAGTCTGCCTTCAAACTGATGCCAATTTTTCTGTAGTTAGAATTTTTCATCCAATCCACTTGCAGTAGTTAGCTAACTCACTAAGCTTTCCAACCCAACTTGAATCACTCTAATTGGATATCTGTAGTTCAAGTTACGACTATTTTCGTGAGCCGATATCAGATTTCATGCATCTATCAGTCAGATTCAAAGTCCTGTCAGTTTTTCTGTTGTTGGAATTTTATGTCCATTCAAATCTCATTTGAAAGAAAAATTTCTTATCTTTCCAACCCAACTTGAATCACTCCATCTGTAGTGTGAGATATGGATGTTTTAGTGATCAGCTGTACTGAAAATCTGCAGAATCTGCCCATCGAACAGCCGACTGTTGTAGGTTCGACAGGCGCCTGCCCAGGTGGACAGTCGACTGGTCATCCTTCTACAGTTGAATGTTCATCCTCTGTCCTGCCATTGTTTTTCAGTTTATAGCCGTTGGCTACAGTGGACCAGTCGTTTTCAACCCATTTCTAGCAGTTGGAAGATTAGTTTGTGGGTCCGTTTGCTTGGGGTTTTGGGTTTCCCTTGAGCTAATATATATATGAGATAGGCTGAATATGTGAGAACTCTTTGTCCCTTAAGAAAACATTTCAAGTCTCATTTCAAACCTCTTTCTCCTCTCAAGTGCTCTCTAATTCTCTCTTGCCCTCTATGCTCTAAAGCACACATCTAAGCCAGATTTGCTTTCATCTTTAGGCAAGCATCTCAAGGGATATCTCCTCACTCATTGAGCACTTCACACACACACACACACACACTCACTCACTCACTCACTCACTCACTCACTCACTCACTCACACTCACTATAGCCTTCACAAGTAAGTTCTTATTCAAGGCATAGGTGAGTGTATTTCAAGTTGTATATTTCATTCTCAATACTTCTATTTTGTTGAGTACTCTCGGTTGGTGAGAGGGCTGGCTTGATCCCAAGTTGTGGGAGTCAAGGAAATGATTTGCTCTCGGTTAGTGAGAGTGTGCTTAGTTCCAAGTTGTGGGATTAAGGTATTTGTGTGTTCCCGAGTTGTGGGATACACGGGCATCGATTGTAGGTCGATTGCAGGTCGATTGCACTTGTTGGGGTTTCCACAAGTGGGCTAAAGAGAAGCTTTAGTGATATTTACTAGAGTATTCGAGAGTGATCTCAGGTGTTGCTGGATTATGGCACTGGTAACAAGTCGGGTTTGACTTGGGTGGCACCGAATCAGGATACATTGCTTGTTTTGCCTACACCTCAGCTTTACAGTTAACTTTGTGCCGATCGATACAGTTTTGTCTGCCTCCTCCGTCAGTAGCACCTCCTCTATCCCCTCCACCAGGGTTGGTCGCTTATGTTCCAAGTCCTCCCGACCGTCAAGGAGTTCGGCCGACAGGGCTTGCTCGAATTGCTTATGCTTGGTGGAGCCGACGTAGCAGCTTCGCGAGAGCCTCTGGCTTCCTCGCACTTGTCCAACCCCATACGGAGTCTGGAATTTTATCATCTGGTGCAGAAGTAAGGAGAGAGCTTCGATGGCGGTCATGTTGTAATGCCCTGCGTAGCTACTGCACATGTACTAGAGGGGGGTGAATAGTACTTTAAAATAATCAAGAGTGTTATTCCTAATTATCTTGCAAAACACAAACAACAATGCAGAATAACTACCTTCAACAAGAATTAGACAATGCAAACAAACGATATAACGGGTTCAGATCCACCCAAGTCTCCCCGACTTGTTCCCGGTGATCCTACGTCCCAACCATCCGGATCCCCTCCGGATACTTGAGTTAGAAACCACTAACCCAAGATTTAGCACTATGAAATTCTTGTAGAAAACCCTCTACAAGACCAAATCATACACAATGGAATTGTGACTCCCACAACCCGGGATCACAAACTCTCTCACAACCGAGAGACAAACTCAAATAACAAATGAGATGAAATAATGAAACACTTACCACAAAATCCTATGCCTTGAGTATACTTACCAATTTAGGGCAAGAATGGATTTTGAGGAAGAAGCAAGCACCAAACCCTAGCTCCACCAAGATGGACAGCAAAAGATGGCTAAGGAGGAATTGGTGACTTGGATTCAAAGCTCTTGGCTTGAAAGGCTCACAATCAATGAATCTCTCTTGAGGAATAAGAGTGAGGGAGAGATTCTAGTGAGAAGAGATAGCTTTAGAATGGAGTTGATTTGCTTCTCTTTGATTTCTCTAAAACCCAATATAGGCAGCCTTGAATACTAGGAAAGAAACCCTCCAAGTATATATATGATAGAGGAAAGAGAGAGAAGAAATTCGTGCAATAAATGCTCCAACGGATCTATTCTGAAGCAGCTTAATCGGTCTAAGAAGGATCACTGACCGATTAGTTTCTCAACTAGTCGGTCGGTGATTCTTCTTTGACCGACTAAGAGGTTGACAGCCAATAAAGAGATTCCAGTCGATATGAACTAGTCGGTCTAAGAATACTTGCCAACCGACTAGTTTGCCAACTAAGAGTTCTTTGACCGACTAAGAGTTGAAGTTCAATGGCTGATCATAAAGAGAGCTAGTCGGTCTGAGAATAAATTCCAACCGACTAGTTTCACAACTAGTCGGTCGACGATTGTTCTTTGACCGACTAACTAGAAATAGTAGCTCAGGCTGAAATGAGGCAATGATAACTAGTCGGTCTGAGAAGGATTCCTAACCGACTAGATCGTCATCTAGTCGGTCGGTGAACCTTCTTTGATCGACTAATTGATCAACAGTGCCTAAGCTGAATTGAGTAAGGACATCTAGTCGGTTCAAGAGGAATTGTCGACCGACTAGATCGTCATCTAGTCGGTTGGTTCTTCTACTTGAACCAACTAAGATGCACTAGAAGCCGAGGGAAGAAGCGATAGGCTTCGGGAAAGTTTCTAATAGATTCTAAGATAATCCTAGCTCTAAGATATGAGCGATAAGAAGATTATAATGTAAGTCCTACTCAAGGCTTAACATTCTATTCTATGAAGCTAGAAGACATTGAATTAAACATGACGAACCATCTTCAAAGCTTCAATCTTCACTTTTGACTTCAATACTGCTCCTAGAGCTTCAACGAAGCTTCAGACACACGATCACGCGCTTTGAGAAGTCTTGAGATGTCGCTTTTGATGTACGTAGTATTTTGGCGACGATCTCCATAACTGTGCTCACAAAGAGTTAGTTCACGATATTTGTGTTTGCTCATCATCAAAACCAAAACCGGGGAATCAATACTCAACATTCTTCCCCTTTTTAGTGATGACAAACCAACATAAATAATAATCAATAATAATGATTCAAATGAGATTTTACTTACTCCCCCTGCATTGATGACACGTTAGTTCCGTATTCAATAATGATCATACGCATCAAGCAGGCGAGGAAAGTATAAAATGTGAACTCAAATATTGAAATTTAGGATCTAAATCCATTTTTATATCTTGACTCCCCCGGAATCTAACATATCAAATTAGATTCACGGTAAAATGCTTTGAATTATCATTAAGCACATCGTCATTATTAATTCTCTCCCCCTTTGGCATTAGCAAAAAGAGCGGGAGGAGATCAACGACAACACTAATGGCTAATATTAAAGCACGAGAGTTGAAGAATACGACCACTGTCCAAATGACACCAATGTAAAATACCAAATGTAAAATACCGAAGCAAATCAAAGTGTGCCAACGAGACCATAGTCGAAAATCGAAAAACGAAATCATCACAACTCAAATCAATTTCACTTATTGAGTTATGGAACATACTCTCCAATATCAACATTCTTAGTTAATAAAGTGCATGGAAAACAATTCTATGTTTTCATAGAAAGAATTCTATTTAATCCAATAAAATCGTCGAGCGACGAAATCAACATCAGAGACATAAATCCAATGTGAATACCAAATGTAGCATGCAAAAGTGTTATGCAAAAAAAATAGAACATCATAAAGCTGATGACATATGCAATTCTAGTATTAGCATGCATTCACAACACATGGATACCAAGTGTAAGAATATACAAACAACATTAAGCTCCCCCTACTTTGGTGCATCACTTAAACACCATCAACTCCATTTGAATGAAAATCATTTGCAAATCGAGGAGTTGGTAGGGTTGGTGTCCCATGGTGGATTGAACCTAGAAAACACAATTCTTGCAGCTAAATTTAGATTTGTTGCTCCTTCTCTATTTCTTGAGTACCTGAAGATAAAATATCATTCCATGGTACCCAAGGACATTGGGTTCTAAGAGATTAGACCTTTGGAAACCAAGTCCAATTGGACTTAGACTTCCCAACGAAATCATCATTATGCACGACATTCATAAAATAGGAATTCATGTAAGCTTGTTTTTCATGCATGCTTGTGTCCTTCGGACTCCAAATAGTGAAGATTTTCGGAGCCCTATTCCTATTGGGAGCATGCATACGTTGTTGATGTCTACGTGATGCATGTCGTGGATAAGCATATGACATATGATGAAATGGTGCATGATGATAATAATCTATATAGTAATGAGGATGAACATATGTATGTGGAGGAACACGTGCATGAGTGTGTCTCACATGGTGTGCACGTGCTCGTAGATGTGGAGCATAAAAATCATCATACATGTGAACACGTGGAGTAGGAGGTGTGTTCCTACGTGGCATGGTATACATGAAAGCATGACCCTTCTTTGTAGGTCCACCCAAAGTGGGTTTCTTTCCAAATGGGGTGTGTATCTAGCGGAAGCATCATTGGTAGAAGAACTACCCATGAAGTGTTTACTCCCACTAGTTGAGGCATTGGAAGTTGGCCTAACAAAGGTGGCGGACGATTTGGACGAGTCTCCCATCTTATACTACAAGCCAATGTGATGATTTGCCGGAAGTAAGTCATTTAGGATATTATCCAAATGGCCCTTACCTTTATTGAATTCATGAATTCGGCCTAATGTGTACTCATACTTTTCGGTGAGAGAATGCATAGAAGCATCCAAGGTGGATACTTGCGTTGTGAGTGCACAAACACGTGACTTGAGATTCTTATTCTCAATACTCAAAGTTGAGTTTTGAGACGTCAAATCCGCTATCACATGTTCATTCGAATCCTCAACATGAACATGTTCAAGTTGAGATTTGAGATTTACAATCTCATTTCTCAACCCTTCAACAACGGTGTCGTTGTTGATGATGATAGGCTTAGTCGAGGTTTGGAGACTAGTTAGCTCATTTTTAGTCTTAATAAACCCATTAGCCAATTTAGAAAAATTATACCAAAGTTGTTCGTTGGCTAACCTAAGTTCATCCATAGTTACCTCTTCGCCTTCATCCTCGCTTTCATCCTCGCTTTCATCGGAGGAGGTCTCTTGATCATGTTCTTCTCTTCCCATGAAGCACATGTGTGCTTTCTCCACTTTTTCATCATCCGACTCTCCACTTGAGGAGTCCTCTTCGGAGTCGGTGAAAGTGCCGACAAGCCCTTTCTTGTACCCTTTCTTGTACTTTCTCGACTTGTCGTACTTGGATGCCTTCCACTTCTCCTTGTGTTTGTTGAGAGGACAATCCGGCTTGATGTGTCCTGGCTTGTTGCATTTATAACACATAAGAGCGGAGGCATTAGTCGAAATAAATTTTGATTTATTCTTCAACTTACCTTTTCGGAAGAATCGGTCGAACTCCTTTGCCATATGGGCAATGGATTCTATGTCCAACTCGTCTTCCGATTCTTCATCATCGGTAGATGTAGATGGAGCGGCCTTGAACGCAATCGCCTTTTTCTTTGGCTCGTCTTGCTTCAAGTACGCCTTCATCTTTTCCTTCATCTTTATCTTACTATCCTTTCGTACCTCATAAAACATCAAGGTACCCATTAGTTGTACGACAGTATACTTATTCATACCGTTTCCTTCCTCGATGGTGAAGGTACGCTTTTCCCAACAAGAAGGAAGTCCGTCAATAATCTTCGCGACTTTCTCCTTTTGGGTGTAGATCTTCCCACGAGCTTCCAATTCGTTGGATATATCCACGAAGTGAGCATAGTACTCCTTCATAGTTTCACCTTGTTCCATGTGAAACAACTCGAATTCTTTGTTAGTAACAACGAGTTTAGAGTCTTTTACCGTACTCGTTCCTTCGTGCAAGATGAGGAGTTGGTTCCAGATTTGATATGCACTCTTACATATGCATATCTTGTTGAAGTCTTCGGGCTCCAACGCACATTGCAAGGCATTCATTGCCTTGGCATTGTTTACCTCCGTGGCAACCTCCGCGGTAGTCCACTTTGTGAAATCTTCTTCGGGCTCGACATACTCCGTCAACGTGGCTCTACATAGTGAAGCGCTCCAGAGGAAGGTTTCCATCTGGTATTTTCAGTACCCATAGTTGGTACCATTGAAGTGAGGAGGCCTAACTGAGGATTGTCCTTCCATCACCGAAGAAGCTCCTTCACGATTCTAATGGCTTCGGGAAAATTTCTAATGGCTTCTAAGATAATCCTAGCTCTAAGATATGAGCGATAAGAAGATTATAATGTAAGTCCTACTCAAGGCTTAACATTCTATTCTATGAAGCTAGAAGACATTGAATTAAACATGACGAACCGTCTCCAAAGCTTCAATCTTCACTTTTGGCTTCAATACTGCTCCTAGAGCTTCAACGAAGCTTCAGGCACACGATCACGCGCTTTGAGAAGTCTTGAGACGTCGCTTTTGATGTACGTAGTATTTTGGCAACGATCTCCATAACTGTGCTCACAAAGAGTTAGTTCACGATATTTATGTTTGCTCATCATCAAAACCAAAACCGGGGAATCAATACTCAACACATGTAAGGCCGCCCTATGATGCCATTGTACACCGAAGGGATGTCGACGACGACGAATTACATCATTCGCATAACAATCCTCGGCCTCTCCCCCAGGGTGATGGGCAAATCGATCGTTCCGACAATAGGCACCGAATGTCCAGTGAAGCCGACAATCGGGCCCCAGCATGGTTTCAAGTCAACCTCGCCCACTCCCATCTTCTGGATCGTCGACAAAAACAGTATGTCACACGAGCTGTCGGTGTCGACCAAGAGCCTACTCACAATTACCGGCCCGATGAGTGCTTCGATGACGATGGAATCATCATGTGGTAGCTCGACCCTCTCCAGGTCATCGTCGGAGAAGGAGATGGGGGGTGCAGCTACCCTTCTTCGCTTCGCCCCTTCATCAGTACTCGCCATCATGACCTGCCTTGTATAATTCTTCATCTGTGATGCCAAGGTTTCGCCTGAGGCTGGCCCACCACATATCACATCTATGCATATGATCGGACCAGTGATAGGATGGGCGGCTAGTTTGGCGTTCTGGGCATAGGCCTGCTGGACAGGTTCCTTTTGAGTTCGCCCTTCTCAGCTCTGGCCCTCTTGATCGGTGAGCCTCTGAAGATGGCCACCCTGGATTAGTTGTTCTATGTCCTTTTTCATAGCAAAGCAATTTTTGGTGTCGTGGCCATGGTCGTGGTGGTACTGACAGTACTTCTGCGCATTGCGTGTGTTCAACTTTTCCCTCATCTCTGTGGGCGGATCTTTGAGAAGTCCGCCCGTCTTTGGACGATGCCATCACTTCGGCCAGCGGGGCATTGAGCCTTGTATAATGCGCCTCCTCCAATGCTCTTTCAGGTCCGTTCCTCGGGGTGGGGTGGAGCGAGGAATCCCTCATAGGTCTGAGGCAATCCTGCCCTCGTGGGCCTCCCTGGTCATGCCCTAGGGGGCGATCTTGATCTCGCCCTCGGGGCGGTCATCATGCCTCGGCCTAGGTGGAGGCCGAGGTTCAACTCTGGGTCGATCGGTGGCGGTAACTACTTTCTTTGCCCCCAATGACTCCTCATTGAGAATGAACTAGTTCGCTCTGGAGAAGAGATCATCGAGGTCCAATGGCAGGTCGTGGAGAATGGATTTATGTAGAATGTGATTGGTGAGCCCCTTCTTGAAGGCTGCCATGGCAAGCTCGTCTCCGCAGCTCGTGACACTTAGACGCTCTTCATTGAAGCACCACTGGAACCTTCGAAGTGTCTCCCCTTCCTCTTGGACTATCGTAAACAGATAGTCAGGGGCCCTCTTCCTTCTTTGCCCTGCTCGAAATTGCATTTGGAACTTGTGGGACAGATTACCAAAGGAGTCAACCGATCTATCCTGCAAGTCATTGTACCACTCCACGGCAGACTTCTTCAGAGTCATTGAGAAGGCACGGCTCGTCGTCTGCTCCTTGGATCTCCATCACCCTCTATAATGTTGCACGTGTTCGAGTGGATCACCCGAGTCGTCATACAATTTCAGCGGGGGTAGCTTGAACCTATGCCGTATCGGGGTTGAGATCACCCTTCGCGTCAGCAGGTTGGCTTCTTCGAGATGTTGGGGAGGTGCTGGTGACCTTCGTGCGACGTCTTGACTGCCTTGGAGCTCTTGCCTATGTTTGGAACCCCTAGATGAGCCACCTCTGTGCTCAGGAGAGTCCCTTCTATATGCCCTGGGGATCGAACTTCGCTCGTGACTCAGCCCCCACCGATCATTGAACCTAGGAGAGAGGCGCTTAGCCCGAGGGGGGGCTTCGGCCTTGATGGGGGCACCCTTTGCGCATTGGGCTTGACGATCTTCTGCAAGAGCGGCTCTCCATAGCTTGATCTTGCGGGGTGTTCTCCCGCACTATCTCGATCGATGCGTAGGGGATCCCAAGCTCCTCTGCTGGATCCTCTTCCTAGCAGAGAAAATGTAACGTCGCTATCGGACAACTTCTTCTTCATCAAGCCTTCTTTGAATTGCGGCATCCTCCTCATTAAACCATCTCTATCTAGCGGCCGCCTCGTCATCATCGAGACGCCTTTACAGAGCGGCTATCTTCTCTTCATCGAGCACCTCATCCGAGCAGCCGCTTCTTCATCGAACTCAGGGAGGAGGTTCCGCCTCACGTTGAGAGGTCTGGAGGGGCCTGATGTTAGAGGCCTCCTTGTAGATTTCGCTGCAGCCATATCCTTCATCACTTTGTCAAAGATCTCAAAGCTTTGATAAACGCTACGGGCTGCATTCTTGATGGTAGCATGTGCACCCAAGGGGCGCATCTCTCGGGGGGACCTCCTAGGAGAGGGGGGCCTCCTCGAGCATTGGCTGTTTACCGCTATGATGACTGATGTGACTTTGTGTGGGGTCTGTCATGAATGTAACCAATGTTCCCACAGACTGTGCCAAATGTTGCAGGGTAAAATCTGCTAACACTGAATTTATATTGAAATGGGAATCATGGTTACAATGATTACAAGTTTTGGCATGAAGACGAAGTTAATCCCGATTGGCAGACGCTTTATAGATGGAAATCTCAGGGACGCCCGTCTAGTGGAGTAGTTCGACGTGGGTCGCTCTGACCGCCGGTAGCTGGGACGAACTTCCTGCACGAGGAGCAACTCGTCAGAAAGGCTCGGTTGGCTGTCAACCAGAGCCTCTCCGATGATTAAGTCAGTTGGTGACTGCTTGGAGAATGTCAGACACGCAGGGCGATCTTAGAGGTAGATCGGCACTTACGTGGAAAACTAATGTGGACGGTGTGAATATGTGGAGATTATTCAACCTTGAATATAAGTAGACGTGCTAGAATTTCTTACAGATTAGCCAGCCCCTTTCTTATTGGAGGAGAGGGTGTATTTATAGGCTGTTGGAGTCGGTTTCTTTAGCTGAGCTGACGGTGTCAGGGTGTCAGGGGTTCGACCGAGGATGCTAGGGTCGAACGTGTCAGGCGTGCTTTTGTCAGAGCCGTAAATGTCAGGCATACTTTTGTCAGGCTGTCTGGCGACGAAACGGCCATGGGTGCTTTCTACAGGCTGTCAGGCTGCGAAGCGGCCAGGTGTGCTTTTGTCAGACTTGTCTGTAGTGAAACTGGCAGTGATACTAGTGGAAGGTCACCTTCCTCCTTGGGCGAACTGCTTCTGGGTGGAGAGGTAGGTGAGCTGCCTTTGTAGCGAGCTACTTTTGGGATGAGCTGGTGTAAATCATGTGCGATCAGCCGGAGGGCTCTTCTCTTTGGTTCGGTTGACAAGTTCGCGGCTTTGCAGGTGCGGTCTGCTCTGAGCCACGCCGAGCTTGTCCAAGCCTCGGTGAACTAGGTCTCATTGTGGAGATTCGGCAGGCCATGACTTGGGCTTCGATCATACGGGCCTAGATCGACTGGGCCGATCTTAAGGTCATAACAAATATCATTTAATAAAAAGATCCATAACTTCCCGAAAATGTAGAAAAATAGCCCTAAGCTAAGAAAAATCGACAAAAATGTCCGTCGGAACCAGGAGATCGCCATCTTTAACTGAATAATAAGAGAAGACCAAATTACATTATAAAAATCATATTATACAGAAAATGTTGAAAAGAGCTCAGAGCTCAGAAAAATCGAAAAAAATTCAGTTGGAAACGGGAGATCGCCAACTTCAACTGAAAATAAAAGAAGACAAAATTAGGCCAAAATCATATCACTTAATAAAATGATGCATATCTGCCTAAAATGTAGAAAATAGCACCGAGCTTTGAAAAATCCATACAAATGTCCATTGGAACCAGGAGATCGCAATATACAACTGGAAAAAAGAAAACAAAATTAGACCAAAAATAATGTCATTTTATAAAAAGATTCATATCTTCTAAAAAATGGAAAAAAAGGCCCAAAGCTAAGAAAAATCCGCAAAAATACTGTTGGGACCGAGCGGTCGACATATTCAACTAAAAATATGAGAAAACAAAATTAGGCTCCAAAAATCTTGTCATCTAAGAAAGAGATCCATATCTTTAATAAAATGTAGAAAATAACCCAGAGCTCAGAAAAATCCGCAAAAATGTCCGTTAGAACAGGGAGAGCGCCATATTCAATAGAAAAATAAGAGAATAAAAACTTAGTCTATAAAATCATATCCTTTAATAAAACGATCCATATCTTCCTCGAGTTTCGAAAAATCCGCAAAAATGGTTGTTGGATCAGGGAGATCGGCATCTTCAACTAAAAAAATCAGAGAAAACAAAATTAGGCAATAAAAATCATATCATTTAACTTAAAGATTCATCTCTTACAGAAAATTTAGAAATAGCCCGAACCTCAGGAAAATTCGCAAAAATGTCAATTGGAACCGAGAGATCGCCATCTTCAATGAAAAAAATAAGAGAAGACAAAATTCGGCCTAAATATCATATCATTTAATAACAAGATCTATAACTTCTTAAAAATATAGAAAAATAATCCCGAGCTCATAAAAGAAGCCAAAATATCCGTTGGAATCAGGAAATCGCCATCTTCAACAAAAATATTAGAGAAGACAAATTAGGCTATAAAAATCATCTCACTTAATATAAAAATACATATCTTCCAGAAAATTTAGAAACTAGTCTGGATCTTAAAAAAATTCGCACAAATGTTTGTTGGAAATGGTGATCGCCATCTTCAACTGAAAAAAGAGAAGACAAAATTAGGCCAAAAAATCATATCATTTAATAAAAAGATCCATAATTCCCCAAAAATGTAGAAAAATAGTCCCAAGCTCAGAAATATCTGTTGGAAGCGGGAGATTGACATCTTCAAGTGAAAAAAATAAGAGAAGACAAATTTAGGCTAAAGATCATATCATTTAATAAAAAGAGCCATATCTTCAATAAAATATAGAAAATAGCACCGAGCTCAGAAAAATCCGCAAAAAAGTCCGTTGGAACCTGGAGATAGCCCTTTTCAACAGAAAAATAAGAGAAGACAAAATTAGGCTAGAAAAAACATATCATTTAATCTAAAGATATATATCTTATAGAAAATTTAGAAAATAGCCCGTAGCTCAGAAAATCTGCAAAAATGTCCGTTGGAACCGGGAGATCGCCATATTCATCTGAAAAATATGAGAAGATAAAATTAGGCCAACAAATCATATTATTTAATAAGAAGATCATTATCTTCTAGAAAATGTAGAAAATAGCCTCAAGATCAAAATAATCGGCAAAAATCTCCGTTGAAACCGTGAGAACGCCATCTTCAACTAAAAAATAAGAGAAGACAACATTAGGCCAAATTATCATATCATTTAATTAAATTATCCATTTCTTTCATATAATGAAGAAAAATAGCCCCAATCTAACAAAATAAGTAAAAAAGTCTCCTGGAACAGGTAGATCGCAATATTCAACTAAAAAAAGAGAAGAACAACGTAGGATATAAAAATCATATCATTTAATAAAAAATTCATATCATGTAATAAAAAATTCATATCTTTTATAAAATGTAGAAAATAGCACCGAGCTTCGAAAAATCCGCAAAATTTTTCATTGGGACCGAAAGATCGCCATCTTCAAATGAAAAATAAGAGTAGACAAAATTAGGCCAAAAATAAAATGTAATAAAAATATCAATATCTTCAAGAAAATTTAGAAAATAGCCTCGTGTTCAGAATAATATGCAAAAATATCCGTAGGAATTGGGAGATTGCCATCTTCAATTGAAAAATAGGAGAAGACAAATTAGGCCAAAAAATCATATCAATTATTAAAAAGATTCATAACTACACAAAATTGTCGAAAAATAGTCCCGAGCTTAGAAAAATCTGCAAAAATGTCATTTGGAATTGGGAGATCACCATCTTCAACTGAAAAATAAGAGAAGCCAAAATTAGGTAAAAAAATCCTATCATTTAATAAAAAGATTCATATCTTCAACAAAATATAGAAAATAGCCCCGAGCACAAAAAAATACCTAAAAATACACGTTGAAATAGGGAGATTGCCATCTTCAAGTAAACAATAAGAGGAGATAAAATTAGGCCAAAAATGATATCATTTAATAAAATGATATGTTCCAGAAAATGTAGAAAATAGCTCCGAGCTTAGAAAAATCCGCGAAAATGTCCGTTGGAACAGAGAGATCGCTATTTTCAATTGAAAAATAAGAGAAGATAAAATTATGCAAAAATCATATAATTTAAATAAAAGATGCATATCTTCCAGAAAATACGGAAAATAGCTCTGAACTAAGTAAAATCTGGAAAAATGTCTGTTTGAACTGGGAGATCACCATCTTTAACTGAGAATTAAGTGAAGACAAAATTAGGCTAGAAAAATCTTTAATTTAAAGATATTTATCTTACAAAAAAAATTAGATAATAGCCAGTAGCTAAGAAAAAATCGTAAAAATTTTCGTTGGAACAGGGAGATTGCAATCTTAATCTGAAAAATAAGAGACAAAAATTTGGCTTAAAAATCAAATTTTATAATAAAAGGTGCGTATCTTTCAAAAAATGTAGAAAATAGCATTTATGTCAAAAAAATTCGCAAAAATATTAGTTGGAACCGAGAGAACGATATCTTCAACTGAAAAATAAGAGAAGACAAAATTAGGTCAAAAATCATATCATTTAATAAAATAATCAATATCTTCCATAAAATGTAAAAAATTGCCCCGAACTTAGAAAATCTGCAAAAATGTCAGTTGGAACCCGGATATCGCCATCTTTATCTAAAAAATATTTAAACCCAAAATTAGGCGAAAAATCATATTATTTATTTAAAAGATCTATATCTTCCAGAAAATATAGAAAATAGCATCTATTTTAAAAAAAATCCGCAAAAATGTCCGTTGAAACCGGGGAGAACGTCATCTTAAACTGAAATATAAGAGAAGACAAAATAAGGCTAAAAAATCATATCATTTAATAAAAAGATCGCCATCATCAACTGGAAAGTAAGAGAAGACAAAATTAGGCAACAAAAATCATATTAAAATATAAAGATTCTTATATTCCAGAAAATATAGAAAATAGCCCCGAGATCACAAAAATACACAAAAATTTCCGTTGCAAACGGGAGATCGCCATCTTCAAATGAAAAATAAGAGAAGGTAAATTGGTCTATAAAAATAATATCATTTAATATAGATCCATATCTTACAGAAAATGTAAAAATTATCAGAGAGCTTAGAAAAATCCGCATAAATGTCTGTTGGAATCGAGAGATCGCCATCTTCATCCGAAAAATAAGAGTAGACAAAATTAGGCCATACAAATTATATCATTTAATACAAAGATACATATCTTACAGAAAACGTAGAAACTAGCATGGAAAACAGAAAATTCCGCAAAAATTTCCGTTGGAATCGGGAGATCGCCATATTCAAGTGAAAAATAAGAGAAGACAAACTTAGTCTATAAAAATCATATCATTTAATAAAAAGACGCACATTTTCAATAAACTGTAGAAAATAGTTTAGTGTTTAGAAAAATCAGCAAAAAATGGCCGTTTGAATCGAGAGATCAACACCTTCAACAGAAAAATCGGAGAAAACAAAATTAAGCCATAAAAATCATATCATTTAATCTAAAGATTCATATCTTACAGAAAATTTAGAAAATAGCCCGGAGCTCAGAAAAATACGCGAAAATGTCCGTTGGAACCGAGAGAAACCTTCTTCATCTGCAAAATATGAGAAGAATAAATTAGGCCTGAAATCATCTTCCAGAAAATGTAGAAAATATCCTCTAAGTCAAAAAAAATCCGCAAAATCGCCGTTGATACTATGAGAACACAATCTTCAACTGAAAAAAATAAGAGAAACAACAATAGGCCAAAAATCATATCATTTAATAAAATGATCCATATCTTCTATTAAATGAAGAAAAATATCTCCAAGCTAGGAAAAATCAGTAAAATGTCCGCGGGAACAGGTAGATCGCAATATTCAACTAAAAAAATAAGAAAGAAAAACATAGGATATAAAAATCATGTATTTAATAAAAAATTCATATCTTCCATAACATGTAGAAAATAGCATCGAATTTCGAAAAATATGCAAAAATTTCTGTTAGAATCGGGAGATCGCCATCTACAATTGAAAATTAAGAGTAGACAAAATTAGGGTATAAAAATTATATCATTTAATATAAAGATTCATATCTTACTGAAAATATAAAAAATATCCCAGAGCTCAGAAAAATCCGCAAAAATGTTCGTTAGAACCGAGAGTTTGTCATCTTCTTCCGAAAAATAGAGACGACAGAATTGGCCAAAAAATCATATCATTTCATAAAAAGATCAATATCTTTCAGAAAATGTAGAACACCATACTTAAGCTAAGAAAAATCCGTAAAAATGTCCATTGTAACCGAGAGATCGCCATATTCAACTGAAAAAAATAAGAGAAGACAAAAAATGTATAAAAATTACATTATTTATAAAAATGTACAAAATAGCATAGAGATTATAAAAATCAGCAAAAATGTCTGTTTGAACAGGGAGATTGCCATCTTCAACTGAAAAATAAAATAAGATAAAATTAGGCCAAAAATCATATCATTAAATAAAAAGATTCATAAATTTTCGAAATGTAAAAAAGTAACCCCGAGCTCAGAATAATCCGCAAAAATGTCCCTTGGAACCAGGAGATCGCTATCTTCATCTAAAAAATAAGAGATGACAGATTATGTTATAAAAATCATATCATTTAATATAAAATTCACATTATACAAAAAATATAGAAAATAGCCCGAAACTCAAAAAATACGCACAAATGTGCTTTGAAACCGAGAGATCGCCATCTTCAAATTAAAAACAGAGAAAATAAAATTAGGCCAAAAAATCATATCATTTCATAAAAGATACATAACTTCCAGAAAATATAGAAAAATCCGCAAAAAAATGTCCGTTGAAACCAGGAGATCGCCATCTTCAACTAAAAAAATAAGAGAATACAAATGTATGCTATAAAAATCGTATTATTTAATAAAATTTCTATATATGCCAAAAAATCATATCATTTCATAAAAGATACATAACTTCCAGAAAATATAGAAAACTCCGCAAAAATGTCCGTTGAAACCAGGAGATTGCCATCTTCAATTAAAAAATAAGAGAATACAAACGTATGCTATAAAAATCGTATTATTTAATAAAAGTTCTATATATTCAATAAAATGTAGAAAATTGCATCGAGCTCAAAAAATACACAAAATGTCTGTTGGAACCGGAAGACCGCCATCGTAACTGAAAAATAAGATAAAACAACCTTACGCTATAAAAATCATATCATTTAATATAAAGATCCATACTTTTCCAAAAATGTAGAAAATAGCCTGCAGCTTAGAAAATCTGCAAAAATGTTTGTTGAAACCAGGAGATTGCCTTCTTCATCTGAAAAATTAAAAGAAGAAAAAATTAGGTCGAAAAATCATATCATTTAATAAAAATATCGATAACTTCACGAAAATGTAAAAAAATAGCCTCAACCTCAGAAAAATCGACAAAAATGTCCTTTGGAACCTGGAGATCGCCATCTCCCCTGAATAATAAGAAAAGACAAAATTAGGTTATAAAAATCATATCATTTAATATAAAGATTCAAATCATACAGAAAATGTGGAAAATAAATCGGGAGCTCAGAAAAATCTGAAAAAAATGTCCCTTGGAACCGGGAGATCGCCATCTTCAACTCCAATAAAAGAAGACAAAAATAGGCCAAAAATCAAATCATTTAATAAAAGATACATATCTGCCATAAAATGTAGAGATAGCACCGAGCTCAGAAAAATCTGCACAAATGTCCGTTTGAAACGGGAGATAGAAATATTCAACTGAAAAAAAGAGAAGACAAAATTACGCCAAAAAATCATATCATTTAATATAAAGATTCTTATCTCCCCAAAGTGTACAAAATAGCCCCGAGCTCATTAAAATCAGCAAAAATGTCCGTTGAAACTGGAAGATCGCTATCTTTAACTGAAAAATAAGAGAAGAAAAAATTAGGCCAAAATATCATATCATTTAATAAAATGATACATACCTTCCAAAAATGTGGGAAAATATCCCAGAGTTCAGAAAATTCAGCAAAAATGTCCATTGGAACCAGGAGATCGCCATCGTCAACTGAAAAAATAAAAGAAGAAAAAATTAGGTTTAAAATCATATCATTTAATAAAAAGATCCATAACTTCCCGAAAATGTAGAAAACAGCCCCGAACTCAGAAAAATCGACAAAAATGTCCGTTGAAACCAGGAGATCGCCATCTTCAACTGAATAAGAAGAGAAGACAAAATTAGGTTAATATAAAAATTCATATCAAATAGAATATGTAGAAAATAGCTTGGAGCTCAGAAAAATCCAAAAAAAAATATATGTTGGAACCGAGAGACACCATCATAAATTGAAAAAAAAATAAATGAAGACAAAATTAGGCCAAAAATCATATCATTTAATAAAAAGATACATATCTGCCATAAAATGTAGAAAATAGCACCGAGCAAAGAAAAATCCGCACAAATGTTCGTTGGAACCAGGAGAGAGCAACATTCAACTAAAAAAATTAGTAGAAAAAATTAGGCCAAAAAATCATATCATTTAATAAAAGTTCATAACTTCAAGAAAATGTAGAAAATAGCATGATGCTCAGAAAAATATGCAAAATCATCCATTGAAACTGGGATATCGCCATCTTCAACTAAAAAATAAGAGAAAAAAATTAGGAGATAAAAATCAAATCATTTAATATAATGATTCTTATCTTCCACAAAGTGTACAAAATAGCCCCGAGCTCAGAAAAATCCGCAAAAATGTCCGTTGGAATCGGGAGCTCGCCATCTTCAACCGAAATATAAGTGAAGACAAAATTAGGTCAAAATATCATATCATTTAATAAAATGATACATATCTTCCAAAAAAGTGGAAAATAGACTGGAGCTCAGAAAAATCTGCAAAAATATCCGTTGGAACTGGGAGATTGCCATCTTTAATCAAAATATAAGAGAAGCCAAAATTAGGCCCAAATATCATGTCATTTAATAAAAAGATCGCTATCTTCAACTGGAAAAAAGAGAAGTCAAATTTAGGCTATAAAAATCATATCAATTAATAAAAAGATCCATATCTTTCATAAAATGTAGAAAATAGCACCAAGCCCAGAAAATGATATATAAAAATCTTCTTAGTTGAAGATGGTGATATCCTGGTTACAACATACATTTTTATAGATGAAGATGCCGATTTCTCGGTTCCGAATTTTGTCTTCTCTTATGTTTCAGTTGAAGAAGGTGATTTTCCGGTTTTAACGGACATTTTTGGCTTAAATTTGTCTTCTCTGATATCATTTAATAAAAGGATAGATATCTTTCAAAAAATGTGAAAAATAGCCCGAAGCTCAGAAAAATCCGCAAAAATGTCTGTTGGAACCGGGAGATCGCCATCTTCAACCGAAATAAAAGCGAAGACAAAATAATGCCAAAAGATCATATAATTTAATAAAAAGATCGCCATCATCAACTGGAAAATAAGAAAAGACAAAATAGGCAAAAAAATCATATCAATTAATCTAAAGATCCTTATCTTTCAAAAATATAGAAAATAGCCCCGACCTCTGAAAAACACACAAAATTTCCATTGGAAATGGTAGATCGCCCTATTCAATTGAAAAATAAGAGAAGACAAAATTAGGCCACAACATTATTTAATATAAAGATCCATATCTTACGGAAAATGTAGAAAATAGCACTGAGCTCAGAAAAATCCGCAAAAATTTCCGTTGGAACCAGGAGACTGCCATCTTCATCTGAAAAATAAGAAAAAACAAAAATATGCCATAAAAATCATATCATTTAATATAAAGATCGAAAGCTCACATAAAATGTAGAAGCCCGGATCACAGAAAATTCCGCAAAAATTTCTGTTTGAACCTCGTGATTGATATATTCAACTGAAAAATAAGAGAAGAAAAACGTAGTCTATAAAAGTCATATCATTTAATAAAAAGATCTATATCTTCAATAAATTGTAGAAAATAGTTTCAAGTTTATAAAAATCTACAAAAATGGCCGTTGGATTAGGGAGATCAACATCTTCAACTAAAAAATCTGAGAAAACAAAATTAGGATATAAAAATCATATCATTTAATATAAAGATACATATCTTCCAGAAAATTTAGAAAATAGCCTAGATCTTAAAAAATCCGCACAAATATTCGTTGCAAATTCGAGATCGCCATCTTCGATTGAAGAAAAGAGAAGACAAAATTAGGCCAAAAATCATTTCAATTAATAAAAAGATTCATAACTTCCTGAAAATGTAGAAAATAGTTCCAAGCTCAGAAATATCTGCAAAAATGTCTGTTGGAAGCGGGAGATCGACATCTTCAAGTGAAAAATAAGAGAAGACAAAATTAGGCTAAAATATTATATCATTTAATAATAAGAGGCCTTATATTATATCATTTAATATAAAGAGGCCTTATCTTCAATAAAATGTAGAAAATAGCCCCGAGCTCAGAAAAATCCGCAAAAAGATCCGTTGGTACCGGTAGATCGCCGTTTTCAACTTAAAAAATAAGAGAAGACAAAATTAGGAAATAAAAATCATATCATTTAATCTAAACATATATATCTTACAAAAAATATAGAAAATATCCCGGAACTTAGAAAAATCCGAAATAGCGTCTGTTGGAACTGGGAGATCGCCATCATCTGAAAAATATGAGAAGATAAAATTAGCCCAAAAATCATATTATTTAATAAAAAGATCCATATCTTCTAGAAAATGTAGAAAATAGCCTCAAGGTCAAAAAATCCACAAAAATCTGCGTTGGAATCGTGATAACGCCAACTTCAATTGAAAAAAATAAGAGCAGACAACATTAGACCAAAAATCACATTATTTAATAAAATGATCCATATCTTTCATAAAATGAAGAAAAATAGCCCCAATGTAACAAAACTCAGTAATCATGTTCGCTGGAACTGGTAGATCGCCATATGATAACTGAAAAAAATAAGAGAAGAAAAACGTAGAATATAAAGATCGTATCATTTAATAAAAAATTCAAATCTTCCATAAAATGTAGAAAATAGCACCGAGCTTCGAAAAATCTGCAAAAATTTCCGTTGGAACCGAAAGATCGCCATCTTCCACTGAAAAATATGAGTAGATAAAATTAGGCCAAAAATCATATCATTTAATAAAAATATCCACATCTTCAAGAAAATTTAGAAAATATCCCCGAGGTCAGAATAATTTGCAAAAATGTATGTAGGAACCGGGAGATCGCCATCTTCAACTGTAAAATAGGAGAAGACAAATTTAGGCCAAAAATCATATCATTTAATAAAAAGATTCATAACTACACGAAAATGTAGAAAAATAGTCCTGAGCTCAGAAAAATCCGCAAAAATGTCTGTTGGAACCGGAAGATCGCCATGTTCTACTGAAAAATCAGAGAAGAGAAATTAGGCCAAAAATCATATCATTTAACTTCAATAAAATATAGAAAATAGCACCGAGCATAGAAAAATTCCCAAATATACACGTTAGAATAGGGAGATCGCCGTCTTCAACGAAACAATACGAGAAATTAAGCCAAAAATTATATCATCAAATAAAATGTTCCATATCTTCCAGAATATGCAGAAAATAGATCCGAGCTCAGAAAAACCTGTAAAAATGACCCGTGGAACAGAGAGATTGCTATCTTCAATTGAAAAATAAGAGAAGACAAAATTAGGCAAAAAAGCATATCATCTAACTAAAAGATTCATATCTTCCAGAAAATACAGAAA
>JAULAV010009019.1:0-34188 GCA_030789695.1 Scilla litardierei
GAGGAGGTTGTTTCCTATATATTTCCACGAAATTGCAATTGGAATTACCCAACGATTGCCAAAATAGCAGGTTTGAAGGATTTTTTTGGTTTCTGATTGCCCTAGCTCACTCTAATGGATTAAGGAGGCATTCTAGGCCCCGAACAATCGAAATCTTTGTTCCTGAGCATCGGATAGTGTGGAATATAAGAACAAATGTGGAGTAAACGTCATTTCAATGCAAAGAGAAGGGCGTTTCCTCTATTTCCACGAAATAGCATGTTTGTAGAATTTTTCAGTTTCTGACTGCCCTTACTCACTCTAATGGATAAGGAGGGCATTCCAGGCCTTAAACAATCAAAATATTCGTTCCTGAGCTTCGGATAGTGCATCACCATCGTTTTCCATAGAAACTATAAGACTTTACTCTAGCATTTAGAATACAAACAATTGCACCCGTCTTTGATTTCTTCGATACACACGGATTTTGTGGAAGTTTTGGAGGAATATAAGGACAAATGGAGAGTAAACGATTTGGTGGGGTTTTTGAAGGAATATAAGGATAAATGGAGAGTAAACGATTCTTCTAAGCGGAGAGGTGGTTGTTTCCTCTATTTCCATGAAATTTCAATTGGAATTACCCAACGATTGCTTAAAATTGCATGTTCAAAGCATTTTTCAGTTCTGGCTGCCCTAGCTCACTCTAATGGATGAAGGATCGAATTTCAGGCCACAAGCGATTGAAATCTTCGTTTATAAGCTTTCGATAGTGCGTCACCGTTGATTTCTATAGAAAACTATAAGAAATTACTCTTGCATTCAAAACACAAGCAATTGCACCCGTCCATGATTTCTGGGACTCACACTAATTTCGTGGGTGTTTTGGTGGAATATAAGGATAAATGAAGAGTAAACATTGTTTCAATACAGAGAGGTGGCTGTTTCGTATATTCCCATGAAATTACAATTGGAATAACCCAACGATTGTCCAAAATAACAGGTTTGAAGCATTTTTCAGGTTCGGGCGGCCCAAACTCACACTATTGGATTAAGGAGGGCATTCTAGGCCCTGAATGATCGAAATCTTTGTTCCTGAGCTTCGGATTATGTGTCTCCATTGACTTCTTCAGAAATACTATAATAATTTACTCATGCATTCAAAACACACGCAATCGCACCCGCCTCTGTTTTTTTGGACTTGCACTGATTTCGTGGGAGGTTTGGTGGAATATAGGTACAAATGGAAAGTAAACATTGTTTCTATGCAGAGCCGAGGTTGTTTCCTCTATTCCCACGAAATTTCAATTTGAATTACCCAACGGTTTCCTAAAATTGTAGGTCTGAAGCATTTTTCAATTTTTCGTTGTCGTAGCTCACTCTAATGGATGAAGCAATGTGGAGCCGAGGTTGTTTCCTCTATTTCCATGAAAATTCAATTTGAATTACCGTTGCCCAAAATAGCAGGTCTGAAGCATTTTTCAATTTTTCGTTGTCATAGCTCACTCTAATGGATGAAGGCAGACATTCTAGGCCTCAATCGATCAAATCAATTCTTGAGCTTTGGATAATGCGTCACCATCGATTTCTACAGAAAAATTACGAGAATTTACTTTTGCATTCAAAACGTAAACAATTGCACATTTTTCTAATTTCTTGGACTCACATGGATTTCGTGGGAGTTTTGGTACAATATAAGGACAAATGGAGAGTATACGTTGTTTCTATGCATGGATATGTTTGTTTCCTTTATTCTTACGAAATTTCAATTGGAATTACCCAACGGTTATCCAAAATAGCAAGTTTGAAGCATTTTTCAGTTTCTGGCTTTCCTACCTCACTCTAATAGATGATGGAGGTCATTCTTGGCCTCAAACGATCGAAATCTTTGATCTGAAGCTTCCGATTGTGCGTCAACATCATTTGCAGCAAAAAAACTGTAAGAATTTACTGTTTCATTCAAAACACAAGCAATTGCACCCGACTCTAATTTCTGGGACTCGCACGGATTTCATGAGAGTTTTCGTGGAATGTTAGGACAAATGGAGAGTAAACACTATTTCTATACAAAACAGGGGTTGTTTCCGCTATTCCCACTAAATTTCAATAAGAATTACACAATGGTTGCCCAAAACAGCAGGTTTGAATTATATTTCGGTTTCTGGCTGCCCTAGCTCACTCTAATGGATAAAGGAAGGTATTCTAGGCCTCAAAAGATCAACATCTTCATTCCTGAGCTTCGTATAGTGAGTCACCATCGTTTTCTACAGAAAACTGTAAGAATTTACACTTGCATTCAAAACAAAAGCAAATGCACCCATCTTTTATTTGCAAAATTCGCACGGATTTCATGCAAGTTTTGGTGGAATATAAAGATAATGGAGAGTAATCATTGTTTCAATGTGAGAGAAAGTTGATTCCTCTATTTCCATGAAATTTCAATTGGAATTGCCCAACGGTTGCCTAAAATAGCAGGTTTGAAGTATTTTTCGGTTTCTGGCTCCCAAAGCTCACTCTAATGGGATGAAGAATGGCATTCTTGGCTCAAAACGATCGAAATCTTCGTTCCACAGTTTCGGATAGTACGTCACCATTGATTTCTATAGAATAATAAGAAAAATTAACTCTTGCATTCAAAACACAAGTTATTCCACATGTCTCTGATTTCTGGGACTCGCACAGATTTCGTAGGAGTTTTAGTGGAATAAAAGGACAAATGGAGAGTAAATGCTGTTTCTATGCGGATAGGAGATTACTTCCTTTATTCCCACGAAAGTTCAATTGGAATTAGCCAAGGGTTGCCAAAAATAGCAGATTTGAAGCATTTTTCGTTTTCTCGCTGCCATAGCTCACTCTGATGGATGAAAGATATCATTCTATGCCTCAAACGAAGAAATCTTCGTTCCTGAACTTCTGAGAGTGCGTCAACATCGTTTGTTGAACAACTAAAAGGATTTACTTTTGCATTCAAAACACGAGCAATTGAACTTAACTCTGATTTCTGGGATTCGCACAGATTTCGCAGGAGTTTTAGTGGAATATAAGAACAAATGGGGAGTAAACGTTGTTTCAATGCAAAGAGGAGGTTGTTTCCTCTATTTCCACGAAATAGCAAGTTTGAAGCATTTTTCAATTTATGGCTGCCCTAGCTCACTCTAATGGATAAGGAGGGCATTCCAGGCCTTAAACGATCAAAATCTTCATTCCCAAGCTTCGGATTGTGCATCATCATCGTTTTCCACAGAAACTGCAAGAATTTACTCTTGCATTTAGAATACAAACAATTGCACCCGTCTTTGATTTCTTGGATACACACGGATTTCATAGGACCCATCTCTGATTTCTGGGACTCGCACGGATTTCATAGGAGTTTTGGAGGAATATTAGGAAAATGGAGAGTACACGTTGTTTCAATGCGGAGCTGAGGTCGTTTCATCTATTCCCATGAAATTTCAATTTGAATTACCCAACGGTTGCCTAAAATAGTAGGTCTGAAGCATTTTTCAATTTTTCGCTATCATAGCTCACTCTAATGGATGAAGCAATGCGGAGCCGAGGTTGTTTCCTCTATTCACACGAAATTTCAATTTGAAATACCCAACGGTTGCCCAAAACTATAAGAATTTACTATTTCATTCAAAACACGAGCAATTGCAACCGACGCTAATTTCTGGGACTCGCACGGATTTCATGAGAGTTTTGGTGGAATATTAGGACGAATGGAGAGTAAACGCTATTTCTATACAAAGCAGAGGTTGTTTCCGCTATTCCCACGAAATTTCAATTAGAATTACACAACGGTTGTCCAAAATAGCAGGTTTGAAGTATATTCCGGTTTCTGGCTGCCCTAACAAACTCTAGTGGATGAAGTAAGGTATTCTAGGACTCAAAAGATCAACATCTTCATTCCTGAGCTTCGGATAGTGCGTCACCTTGTTTTCTACAGAAAACTACAAGAATTTACTTTTGCATTCAAAACACAAGCAAATGCACCCATCTTTTATTTTCAAAATTCGCACGGATTTCGTGCGAGTTTTGGTGGAATATAAAGACAATGGAGAGTAAACATTGTTTCAATGTGAGAGAAGGTTGTTTCCTCTATTCGCACGAAATTTCAATTGGAATTACCCAATGGTTGCCCAAAATAGCTGGTTTGAAGTATTTTTTCTGCTTCTGGCTCACAATGCTCGCTCTAATGGATGAAGAATGTCATTCTAGGCCCCAAATGATCAAAATCTTCGTTTCAAAGTTTTGGATACTACGTCACCATTGATTTCTGCAGAATAATAAGAAAAATTTACTCTTGCATTCAAAATACAAGTAATTCCACATGTCTCTGATTTCTTGGACTCGCACGGATTTCGTAGGAGTTTTGGTGGAATAAAAGGACAAAAGGAGAGTAAATGCTGTTTCTATGCGGAGAGGAGGTTGTTTCCTGTATCCCACGAAATTTCAATTTGAAATACCCAACGGCTGCCCAAAATAGCAGATTTGAAGCATTTTTCAATTTCTCGCTGTTGTAGCTCATTCTAATGGATGAAGGCATGCATTCTATGCCTCAAACAATGAAATCTTCGTTCCTGAACTTCCGAGAGTGCGTCAACATTGTTTGCTACAGAACAGCTACAAGGATTTACTTTTGCATTCAAAACACAAGCAATTGAACTTAACTCTGATTTCTGGTATTCGCACAGATTTCGCGGGGAGTTTTGCTGGAATATAAGAAAAAATGTGGAGTAAACGTCGTTTCAATGCAAAGAGAAGGGTGTTTCCTCTATTTCCACGAAATAGCTTATTTGTAGCATTTTTCAGTTTCTGACTGCCCTAGCTCACTCTAATGGATAAGGAGGGCATTCCAGGCCTTAAACGATCAAAATATTCGTTCCTGAGTTTCGGATAGTGCATCACCATCGTTTTCCACTGAAACTACAAGACTTTACTCTAGCATTTAGAATACAAACAATTGCACCAGTCTTTGATTTCTTGTATACACACGGATTTTGTGGAAGTTTTGGAGGAATATAAGGACAAATGGAGAGTAAACGTTGTTTCTATGCCGAGAGGAGGTTGTTTCCTATATATTTCCACGAAATTGCAATTGGAATTACCCAACGATTGCCAAAATAGCAGGTTTGAAGGATTTTTTTGGTTTCTGATTGCCCTAGCTCACTCTAATGGATTAAGGAGGCATTCTAGGCCCCGAACAATCGAAATCTTTGTTCCTGAGCATCGGATAGTGTGGAATATAAGAACAAATGTGGAGTAAACGTCATTTCAATGCAAAGAGAAGGGCGTTTCCTCTATTTCCACGAAATAGCATGTTTGTAGAATTTTTCAGTTTCTGACTGCCCTTACTCACTCTAATGGATAAGGAGGGCATTCCAGGCCTTAAACAATCAAAATATTCGTTCCTGAGCTTCGGATAGTGCATCACCATCGTTTTCCATAGAAACTATAAGACTTTACTCTAGCATTTAGAATACAAACAATTGCACCCGTCTTTGATTTCTTCGATACACACGGATTTTGTGGAAGTTTTGGAGGAATATAAGGACAAATGGAGAGTAAACGTTGTTTCTATGCCGAGAGGAGGTTGCTTCATATATATTTCCACGAAATTGCAATTGGAATTACACAACGGTTGCCAAAATAGCAGGTTTGAAGGATTTTTTGGTTTCTGATTGCCCTAGCTCACTCTAATGGATTAAGGAGGCATTCTAGGCTCCGAACAATCGAAATCTTTGTTCCTGAGCATCGGATAGTGTGTCACCATCGATTTCTACCGAAAAACTATAAGAATTTACTCTTGCATTCAAAACACAAGCAATGGCACCTTGCCCTGATTTTAGAGACTTGCACGGATTTCGTGGGAGTTTTGGTGGAATAAGTACAAATGGAGAGGAGAGGAAACGTTGTTTCTATGTGGAGAGGATGTTGTTTTCTCTATTCCCATGAAATTTCAATTGGAATTACCCAACGGTTGCCCAAAAATAGTAGGTTTACTCTCCATGGATTTCGTGGGGGTTTTGAAGGAATATAAGGAAAAATGGAGAGTAAACTCTGGTTCTAGGTGGAAAGGAGGTTGTTCCCCCTATTCCCTCGAAATTTCAAATGGAAATTTCCAACGGTTGCTCAAACTAGCAGGTTGAAGCATTTTTCAGTTTCTGGCTGCACTAGCTCACTCTATTGGATGAGGGAGGGTTTTTTTGGCCTCAAACATTCGAAATCTTCGTTCATGAGCTTCCGATAGTGCGTCACCATCAATTTATATAGAAAAATTATAAGAATTTACTCTTGCATTCAAAACAAATTGCCATCGTCGATAATTTTTGGGAATCGCACGGATTTTGTGGGTGTTTTGGTGGATTATATAAGGAGAAATGGAGAGTAAACATTGTTTCCATGAGAATAGGAGGTTGTTTCCTATATATTGCCACGAAATTTCAATTGGAATTATCCAACGGTTGCATAAAAAAGCAGGTTTGAAGTATATTTCGGTTTCTGGCAGCCCTAGCTCACTCTAATGGATTAAGAAGGGCATTTTAGGTCTCAAACGATCGAAATCTTTGTTCTTAAGCTTCGGATAGTGTGTCACCGTCGATTTCTATAGAAAAACTACAAGTATTTACTCTTGCTTTAAAAACACAAGCAATTGGACCCATCTCCGAATTCTGGGACTTGCACAGATTTCGTGGGGGCTGTGGTGGAATATAAGCACAAATGGCGAGTAAACAATGTTTCTACTATGAGGAGAGACGGTTGTTTCCTCTATTCTGACGAAATTTCAAATGGAATCACCCAACAGTTGCCTAAAATAGCATGTCTGAAGAATTTTCGATTTTGGGCTGCCCTAACTCACCCTAATGGATAGAGGGCAGTCTACTCCTCAAACGATAGAAATCTTCATTCTTGAGGTTCAGATAGTGCGTCACCATCGTTTTCTAAAGGATAATAACAATAATTCACTCTCGTATTCAAAACACAAGCAATTGAACCCATCTCTGAGTAATACAAGGAAAATTGAGAGTAAACATTGTTTCAATGCAGAGCCGAGGTTGTTTCCTCTATTCCCACGAAATTTCAGTTTGAATTACCCAAACTGATGAAGCATGTCTGAAATAGTATGTCTGAAGCATTTTTCAATTTTTCGCTGTTGTAGCTCACTCTAACGGATGAAGCATGGCGGAGCCGAGGTTGTTTCCTCTATTCCCACGAAATTTCAATTTGAATTAGCCAACGATTGCCCAAAATAGCAGGTCTGAAGCATTTTTCAATTTTTCGCTGCCGTAGCTCACTCTAGTGGATGAAGGCAGGCATTCTAGGCCTCAAATGATCAATTCTATTCTTGAGCTTTGGATATGGTGTCACCATCGATTTCTACAGAAAAATTACTAGAATTTACTTTTGCATTCAAAACATAAACAATTGCACATGTCTCTAATTTTTGTGTCTCTCACGGATTTCGTGAGAGTTTTGGTGCAATATAAGGACAAATGGAGTGTAAACGCTGTATCTATGAAGGTATGTGTTTGTTTCCTCTATTCTTACGAAATATCAATTGGAATTCCCAACGGTTATCCAAAATAACAGGTTTGGAGCATTTTTAGGCTTCTGGCTATCCTACCTCACTCTAATGAATGAAGGAGGTCATTCTCGTCCTCAAACGATCGAAATATTTGATCTGAAGCTTCCGATTTGTGCGTCAACATCGTTTGCAACAGAAAAACTATAAGATTTTATTGTTTCATTCAAAACACAAGCAATTGTACCTGACTCTAATTTCTGGTACTCGCACGGATTTCATGAGAGTTTTGGTGGAATATTAGGACAAATGGAGAGTAAGCGCTATTTCTATACAAAGCAGAGGTTGTTTACGCTATTCCCACGAAATTTCAATTAGAATTACACATCGGTTGTCCAAAATAGCAGGTTTGAAGTATATTTCGGTTTCTTCCTGCCCTAGCTCACTCTAATGGATGAAGGAAGGTATTCTAGGCCTCAAAAGATCAACATCTTCATTCCTGAGCTTCGTATAGTGCGTCACCATCGTTTTCTACAGAAAAACTACAAGAATTTACACTTGCATTCAAACAAAAGCAAATGCACCCATCTTTTATTTTCGAAATTCGCACCGATTTCGTGCAAGTTTTGGTGGAATATAAAGACAATGGAGAGTAAACATTGTTTCAATGTGAGAGAAAGTTGTTTCCTCTATTCCCACGAAATTTCAATTGGAATTACCCAATGATTGCCCAAAATAGCAGGTTTGAAGTATTTTTCGGTTTATGTCTCCCAAAGCTCGCTCTAATGGATGAAGAATGGCATTCTAGGCCCCCAAATGATCGAAATCTTCGTTCCAAAGTTTCGGATAGTACGTCATCATGGATTTCTACAAAATATTAAGAAATTTTTTCTCTTGCATTCAAAACACATGTAGTTCCACCAATCTCTGATTTCTGGGACTCGCACGGATTTCGTAGGAGTTTTGGTGGAATAAAAGGACAAATGGAGAGTAAATGCTGTTTCTATGCGGAGAAGAGGTTGTTTTCTTTATTCCCACAAAATTGCAATTGGAATTACCCAAGGATTGCCTAAAATAGCATATTTGAAGCATATTTTGTTTTCTCGCTGCCCAAGCTCACTCTAATGGATGAAAGATAGCATTCTATGCCTCAAACGATGAAATCTTCGTTCATGAACTTCCGAGGGTGCGTCAACATCGTTTTCTACAGAACTGCAACAAGGATTTACTTTTGCATTCAAAACACAGGCAATTGAACTTAACTCTGGTTTCTGGGATTCACACAGATTTCGCTGGAGTTTTGGTGGAATATAAGAACAAATGGGGAGTAAACGTTGTTTCAGTGCAAGGAGGAGGTTGTTTCCTCTATTTCCACGAAATAGCATGTTTGAAGCATTTTTCAGTTTCTGGCTGCCCTAGCTCTCTCTAATGGATAAGGAGGGTATTCCAGGCCTTAAACGATCAAAATATTCATTCCTGAGCTTCGGATAGTGCATCACCATCGTTTTCTTACTCTTGCATTTAGAATACAAACAATTGCATCCGTCTTTGATTTCTTGGGTACACACGGATTTTGTGGGAGTTTTTAAGGAATATAAGGACAAATGGAGGGCAAACGTTGTTTCTATGCCGAGAGGAGGTTGTTTCCTATACATTTCCAAGAAATTGCAATTGGAATTACCCAACGGTTACTGAAAATAGCAGGTTTGAAGTATATTTCGGTTTTTGGCCGCTTTAGCTCACTCTAATAGATGAAGAAAGGTATTCTATGCCTCAAAAGATCAACATCTTCATTCCTGTGCTTCGTATAGTGCATCACCATCGTTTTCTACAGAAAAACTACAAGAATTTTTTATTGTAGCAGGTTTGAAGTAAATGCACCCATCTTTTATTTTCGAAATTCGCACGGATTTCGTGCAAGTTTTGGTGGAATATATAAAGATAGTGGAGAGTAAACATTGTTTCAATGTGAGAGAAAGTTTTTTCCTCTATTTCCATGAAATTTCAATTGGAATTGCCCAACGGTTGCCTAAAATAGCAGGTTTGAAGTATTTTTTTCGGTTTCTGTATCCCAAAGCTCACTCTAATGGATGAAGAATGGCATTCTAGGCCCCCAAATGATCGAAATCTTCGTTCCAAAGTTTCAGATAGTAGTCACCATTGATTTCTACATAATAATAAGAAAATTTTACTCTTGCATTCAAAACACATGTAGTTCCACCTGTCTCTGATTTCTAGGACTCGAACGTAGGAGTTTTGGTGGAATAAAAGGACACATGGAGGGTAAACGCTATTTCTATGCGGAGAAGAGGTTGTTTCCTTTATTCCCACGAAATTGCAATTGGAATTACCCAAGGATTGCCCAAAATAGCATATTTGAAGTATGTTTCATTTATTCGCTGCCCAAGCTCACTCTAATGGATGAAAGATAGCATTCTATGCCTCAAACGATGAAATCTTCGTTCCTGAACTTCCGAGAGTGCGTCAACATTGTTTGCTACATAGAAGCTACAATGATTTACTTTTGCATTCAAAACACAGGCAATTGAACTTAACTCTTATTTCTGGGATTCTCACAGATTTCGCGGGAGTTTTGGGGGAATATAAGAACAAATAGGGAGTAAACGTTGTTTCAGTGCAAAGAGGAGGTTCTTTCCTCTATTTCCACGAAATAGCATGTTTGAAGCATTTTTCAGTTTTTGGCTGCACTAACTCTCTCTAATGGATAAGGAGGGTATTCCAGGCCTTAAACGATCAAAATATTCGTTCCTGAGCTTCTGATAGTGCATCATCATCGTTTTTCACAGAAACTACAAGAGTTTACTCTTGCATTTAGAATACAAACAATTGCATCCGTCTTTGATTTCTTGGATACACACGGATTTTGTGGGAGTTTTTAAGGAATATAAAGGACAAATGGAGGGCAAACGTTGTTTCTATGCCGAGAGGAGGTTGTTTCTTATACATTTCCACGAAATTGCAATTTTAATTACCCAACGGTTGCCGAAAATAGCAGGTTTGAAGTCTTTTTCGGTTTCTGACTGCCATAGCTCACTCTAATGGATTAAGGATGGCATTCTAAACTCCCAACAATCGAAATCTTTGTTCATGAGCATCGGATAGTGTATCACCATCGAATTCTACAGAAAAACTATAAGAATTAACTCTTGCATTCAAAACACAAGCAATTGCACCCCGCCCTGATTTCAGAGACTTGAACGAATTTCGTGGATGTTTTGGTGGAATAAGTACAAATGGAGAGTAAACGTTGTTTTTATGTGGAGAGGATGTTGTTTTCTCTATTCCCATGAAATTTCAATTGGAATTACCCAATGGTTGCCCAAAATAGCATGTTTACTCTCCATGGATTTCGTGGCAGTTTTGAAGGAATATAAGGAAAAAAGTAGAGTAAACTCTGGTTCTAGTGGAAAGGAGGTTGTTCCCCATATTCCCTCGAAATTTCAAATGGAAATACCCAACGGTTGCTCACAATAGCATGTTGAAGCATTTTGCAGTTTCTGGCTGCACTAGCTCAATCTACTGGATGAGGGAGGGCATTTTTGGCCTCAAACGTTCGAAATCTTCGTTTATGAGCATCCGATAGTGCGTCACCATCGATTTCTATAGAAAAATTATAAGAATTAAGTCTTGCTTTCAAAGCACAAGCAATTGTACTCGTCTATGATTTCTGAGTATCGCATAGATTTCGTGGGTGTTTTGGTGGAATTTAAGGAGAAATGGAGAGTAAACATTGTTTCAATGCGAAGAATAGGTTGTTTCCTCTATATTTCCTCGAAATTTCAATTGGAATTACCCAACGGTTGTCCAAAGTAGCAGATTGGAAGTATTTTTCAGTTTCTGACTGCCCTAACTCACTCTAATGAATTAAGGAGGGCATTCTAGGTCTCAAACGATCAAAATCTTTGTTCCTAAGCTTTGGATAGTGTGTTACTATCGATTTCTATAGAAAAATTACAAGTATTTACTCTTGCTTTAAAAACACAAGCAATTGGACCCATCTTCAATTTCTGGGACTTGCACAGATTTCGTGGGAGTTTTGGAGGAATATAAGTACAAATAGAGAGTAAACAATGTTTCTATGAGGAGACGCGGTTGTTTCCTCCATTCTGACGGAATTTCAAATGGAATTATGCAACAGTTGCCAAAAATAGCAGGTTTGAAGTATTTTTCGGGTTTGGGCTGTCCTAACTCACCCTAATAGATAGAGGGCATTCTAGTCCTCAAACGATAGAAATCTTTATTCTTGAGGTTCAGATAGTGCATCACCATCGTTTTCTAAAGGATAATAACACTAATTTACTCTCGTATTCAACACAAGCAATTGAACCCATCTCTAATTTCTGGAACTCGCACGAATTTCATAGGAGTTTTGGAGGAATATAAAGAAAATGGAGAGTAAACGTTGTTTCAATGCAGATCCGAGGTTGTTTTCTCTATTCCCACGAAATTTCAATTTAAATTACTCAACGGTTGCCTAAAATGGTAGGTCTGAAGCATTTTTCAATTTTTCGCTGTCGTAGCCCACTCTAATGGATGAAGCAAGGCGGACCCGAGGTGTTTTCTCTATTCCCACGAAATTCCAATTTGAATTACCCAACGGTTGCCTTAAAATGTTTGAAGCATTTTTCAATTTTACGCTGTCGTAGCCCACTCTAATGGATGAAGCAAGTTGGACCCGAGGTTGTTTCCTCTATTCCCACGAAATTTACTTTTGCATTTAAAACATACACATGTCTCTAATTTCTCGGACTCTCACGGATTTCATGGGAGTTTTGGTGCAATATAAGGACAAATGGAGAGTAAACGCTGTTTCTATGCAGGGATGTGTTTGTTTCCTTTATTCTTACGAAATTTCAATTGAAATTACCCAACGGTTGTCCAAAATAGCAGATTTGAAGCATTTTTCAGTTTTCTGGTTATCCTACCTCACTCCAATGGATGAAGGAGGTCATTCTTAGCCTCAAACGATCGAAATCTTTGATCTCTTCCGATTGTGCGTCAACATCGTTTGTAATAGAAAAACTATAAGAATTTAGTGTTTCATTCAAAACTCAAGCAATTGCACCTAACTCTAATTTCTGGGACTCGCACGGATTTCATGAGAGTTTTGGTGGAATATTAGGACAAATGGAGACTAAACGCTATTATTTCTATACAAAACAGAGGTTGTTTCCGCTATTCCCACGAAATTTCAATTAGAATTACACAACGGTTGACAAAAATAGCAGGTTTGAAGTATTTTCGGTTTCTGGCTACCCTAGCTCACTCTAATGGATGAAGGAAGATATTCTAGGCCTCAAAAGATCACCATCTTCATTCCTGAGCTTCGGATAGTGCGTCACCATTGTTTTCAACAAAAAAATACAAGAATTTACAATTGCATTCAAAACACAAGCAAGTGCACCCATCTTTTATTTTCGAAATTCGCACGGATTTCGTGGGAGTTTTGGTAGAATATACAGACAATGGAGAGTAAACATTGTTTCAATGTGAGAGAAAGGTGTTTACACTATTCCCACGAAATTTCAATTGGAATTACCCAACGATTGCCTAAAATAGCAGGTTTGAAATATTTTTCGGTTTATGGCTCCCAAAGGTCTCACTCTAATATATGAAGAATGGCATTCTAGGCCCCAAATGATCAAAATCTTCGTTCCAAAGTTTCGGATAGTACGTCACCGTTGATTTCTGCAGAATAATAAGAAAATTTTACTCTTGCATTCAAAACACAAGTAATTCCACATGTCTCTGATTTCTGGGACTCGCACGGATTTCGTAGGGGTTTTGGTGGAATAAAAGGACAAATGGTGAGTACACGCTGTTTCCATGCGGAGAGGATGTCGTTCCCTTTATTCCAACGAACTTTCAATTGGAATTACCCAAGGGTTGCCCAAAATAGCAGATTTGAAGCATTTTTCGTTTTCTCGCTGCCCTCACTCTAATGGATGAAAGATAACATTCTATGCCTCAAATGATGAAATCTTCGTTCTTGAACTTTCGAGAGTGCGTCAACATCGTTTACTACATAACAGCTACAAGGATTTACTTTTGCATTCAAAACACAAGCCATTGAACTTAACTCTGATTTCTGGGATTCGCACAGATTTCACGGGAGTTTTGGTGGAGTATAAGAAAAACTGGGGAATAAACGTTGTTTCAATGCAAAGAGGAGGTTGTTTCCTCGATTTCCACGAAATAGCATGTTTGAAGGATTTTTCAGTTTCTGGCTGCCCTAACTCACTCTAATGGATACTGAGGGCATTCCAGGCCTTAAATGATCAAAATCTTTGTTTCTGAGCTCCGGATAGTGCATCACCATCGTTTTCCACAGAAACTATAAGAATTTATTCTTGCATTACGAATACAAACAATTGCACCCGTCTTTGATTTCTTGGATACACACGGATTTTGTGGGAGTTTTGGAGTAATATAAGGACAAATAGAGAGTAAACGTTGTTTCTATGCCGAGAGGAGGTTGTTTCCTATATATTTCTACGAAATTGCAATTGGAATTACCCAACGGTTGACCAAAATAGCAGGTTTGAAATATTTTTCGGTTTTTGACTGCCCTAACTCACTATAATGGATTGCGGAGGGCATTCTAGGCCCCAAACTTGAAATCTTCGTTCCTGAGCATCGGATAGTGTGTCACCATCGATTTCTACCGAAAAACTATAAGGATTTACTCTTGCTTTAAAAACACAAGCTATTAGACCCATCTCCGATTTGTGGGACTTGCACAGATTTCGTGGGTGTTTTGGTCCAATATAAGGAGAAATAGATAGTAAACATTGTTTCAATGCGAAGAGGAGGTTGTTTCTAGTATATTTCCACGAAATTTCAATTGGAATTACTCAACGGTTGTCCAAAAAAACAGGTTTGAAGTATTTTTCGGTTTCTGACTGCCCTAGCTCACTCTAATGGATTAAGGAGGGCATTCTAGGTCTCAAACGATCAAAATTTTTGTTCCTGAGCTTCGGATAGTGTGTCACCATCGATTTCTATAGAAAAACTACAAGTATTTACTCTTGCTTTAAAAACACAAGCAATTGGACCTATCTCCGATTTCTGGGACTTGCACGGATTTCGTGAGAGTTTTGATGGAATATAAGTACCAATAGAGAGTAAACAATGTTTCTATGAGGAGAGGCGGTTGGTAAGTTCGTGTAAATGTAAACAGTTTTTCCCAGCACGCAAAACGGTTACGTTTTTGCCGGTTGTGCGCACCGTGTAATTTTTGGTAAATGTAGACACTTTTTGCTCATTGCTCAAAACTGTCACAATTTCACCGGTTGTGCACGCTGCGTAATTTTTGGAAAATGTAGACAGTTTTGCTCAGCACGCAAAACGGTCTTAATTTTGCCGGTTGTGCGCGTTGAGTAATTTTGGACAAATGTATACTGTTTTGCGCAAGGCGTAAAACAGTCACAATTTTGCCGGTTGTGCGCTCTGGATAATTTTGGGTAAATGTCCACATTTTTTCACATGGGGCAAAACTGTCGCAATTTTTTGCTGATTGTGCACACATGTCAATTTTGAGGAAATATAGACATTTTTGCACAAAGCAGAAAACCGTCACAATTTTGCCGGGTGTGCACACTGGGTAATTTTGGGTAAATGTTGTCCTTTTTTGCGCAGCGTGCAAAATAGTCACAATTTTGCCGGCTGTGCGCGCTGGTAATTTTGGGTAAATGTAGACAGTTTTGCTAGTACGTAAAACAGTCACAATTTTGCCAGTTTTGCACGCTGGGTAATTTTGGGTAAATGTAGACTATTTTGTAATTTTCGGTAAATGTAGACACTTTTGCTGAGCACGAAAAACGGTCACAATTTTGCCGGATGTGTGCGCTGGGTAATTTTGGTTAAATGTAGACATTTTTTGCTCCGCGCGCAAAATTGTCACCATTTTGCCGGTTGTGAGCGTTGAGTAATTTTGGGTAAATGTAGACATTTTTGGTAAACAGGCAAAATGGTCACAATTTTACAGGTTGGGCGCGCTGAGGAATTTTAAAAAAATTTAGACAGTTTTGCTCAGCGCGCAAAACGGTCACAATTTTGCCGGTTGTGCGGGCAGAGTAATTTCTGAAAATGTTGACATTTTTGCTCAGCGCGCAAAACGGTCACAATTTTGCCGGTTGTGCGGGCAGAGTAATTTCTGAAAATGTTGACATTTTTGCTCCGCGCGCAAAACGGTCACAATTTTGCCAGGTGTGGATGCTGGTAATTTTGGGTAAATGTAGACAGTTTTGCCCAGCGCGCAAAACGATCACAATTTTCCCGGTTCTGCGCGCTGAGTAATTTTGGTTAAATGTAGACAATTTTGCTCAGCGCGCAAAATAATACAATTTTGCAGGTTGTGCGCGCTGGGTCACATTGAGTAAATGTAGACATATTTGGCCAGCGCGCAAAACGGTCACAAGTTTGCAGGCTGTGCGTGATGGGTCACTTTAAACATTATTTACGTAGCGCGTAAAACGGTCACAATTTTGCAGGTTGTGCGAACTGGGTAATTTTGGGTAAATGTAGACAGTATTGCCCAGCGTGCAAAACGGTCACATTTTTGCCGATTGTGCGCATTGGGTAATTTTGGGTAAATTTAGACTGTTTTGCTCAGCGTGCAAAACTGTCACAATTTTGCCCGTTGTGCACGCTGGGTAATTTTTGAAAAATATAGACAGTTTACGTCAGCGCACAAAGCGGTCACAATTTTACAGGTTGTGCGGGCGGCGTAATTTTGGGTAAAAGTTGACATTTTTTGTCAGAGCGCAAAACTGTGACAATTTCGCCAGGTGTGTGCACTGATAAATTTGGGTAAATGTAGACATTTTTGCCCAGCGCGCAAAACGGGCACAATTTTGCCGGGTGTGCCTCTGGTAATTTTGGGTAAATGTAGACAGTTTTGCCCAGCGCGCAAAACCGCCACAATTTTGCTGGGTGTGCGCGCTGGTACTTTGGATAATGTAGACAGTTTTGCTCAGCGCGCAAAACTGTCACAATTTTTCCGGGTGTGCGCGCTGGTACTTTTGGGTAAATGTACACAGTTGTGACAGTTTTACTCAGCGCGCAAAACTGGCACAATTTTACCGGGTGTGCGCGCTGGTACTTTTGGGTAAACATAGACAGTTTTGCTCACCGCGCAAAAACGGTTACAATTTTGCAGGTTGTGCGCGCTGAGTCATCTGGGTAAATGTAGACATATTTGGTCAGCGCACAAAACAGTCACAATTTTGTAGGTTGTGCGCGCTGAGTCACTTTGGGTGAATGTAGACATTATTTGTGCAGTGCGCAAAACAGTCACAATGTTACGGGTTGTGCGCGTTAGGTAATTTTGTGTAAATGTCGACAGTTTTGCCCAGCATGGCTAACGGCTACATTTTTGCCAGTTGTGCGCCCTATGTAATTTTGGGTAAATGTAGACTGTTTTGCTCAGCGCGCAAAACTGTCACAATTTTGCTGATTGTGCGCGCTACGTAATTTTTGGAAAATGTAGACATTTTTGCTTAGCGGGCAAAACGGTCACAATTTTGCCGACTGTGCGCGCCGGGTAATTGTGTTCAAAGGTGGGCAGTTAAGCTCGGTGCGCAAAACGGTCTCAATTTTATAGGTTGTGCGCATTAAGTAATTTTGGACAAATGTATACTGTTTTGCGCAGGGTGCAAAACAGTCACAATTTTACCGGCTGTGCGCGCTGGGTAATTTTGGTTAAATGTAGACCGTTTTGCTTGGGCACAAAACGGTCACAATTTTGCCGGTTTTGCGCACTGGGTAATTTTGGGTAAATGTAGACTCTTTTGTAATTTTAGGTAAATGTAGACAGTTTTGCTCAGCACGCAAAACTGTCACAATTTTGCTGGATGTGCGCGCTGGGTAATTTCGGTTAAATGTAAACATTTTTTGCTCCGCGCGCAAAATTGTCACCATTTTGCCGGTTGTAAGGGTTGAGTAATTTTGGGTAAATGTAGAGATTTTTGGTCAACGGGCAAAACGGTCACCATTTTTGCAGGTTGTGCGCGTTGAGGAAGTTTGGAAAAATTTAGACAGTTTTGCTTAGTGTGCAAAACGGTCACAATTTTGTCGGTTGTGTGCGTTGAAGAATTTTGGGAAAATTTAGATAGTTTTGTGCAGCGAGCAAAACGGTCATAATTTTGCCGGCTCTGCACACAGAGTAATTTTGGGTAAATGTAAACAGTTTTGCCCAGCGCGCAAAACGGTCACAATTTTGCCGGCTTTGCGTGCTAAGTAATTTTGGTTAAATGATGATAGTTTTGCCCAGCTCGCAAAACGGTCACAATTTGGCCTGCTCTGCCCGCTGAGTAATTTTGGTTAAATGTGGACATTTTTGCTTCGCACGAAAAATGGTCACAATTTTGGTCACTTTAGGTAAATGTTAACATATTTGGTTAGCGCGCAAAACAGTCTCAATTTTGCAGGTTGTGCACGTTGGGTCACTTTGGGTAAATGTAGACATTATTCGCGTAGAGTGTAAAACGGTCACAATTTTGCCGGTTGTGCGCGCTGGGTAATTTTGGGTAAATGTAGACAGTTTTGCCCAGCGCGCAAAACGGTAATATTTTTGCCGGTTGTGCGCTATGGGAAATTTTGGGTAAATCTAGACATTTTTGCTCATCGCGCAAAACTGTCACAATTTTCCATGTTGTGCGCGATGGGCAATTTTTGGAAAATATAGACAGTTTTCGTCAGCACGCAAAAAGGTCACAATTTTGCCGGTTGTGCTGGCTGCGTTATCTTGGGTAAATCTTGACATTTTTTTCTCAGAATATAAAACGGTCACAATTTTGCCCGGTGTGTACACTGGTAATTTTGGGTAAATGTAGACATTTTTGTCCAGCGCGCAAAACGGTCACAATTTTACCGGGTGTGCACACTGGTAATTTTCGGTAAATATAGACAGTTTTACCCCGCGCACAAAACGGTTACAATTTTGCCTGGTGTGCACGCGGATACTTTTGTGTAAATGTAGACACTTTTGATCAGCACGCAAAACGGTGACAATTTTGCCGGATGTGTGCTCTGTGTAATTTTGGTAAAATGTTGACATTTTTTGCTCCGCGCGTAAAATGGTCATCATTTTGCCGGTTGTGAGCATTGAATAATTTTGGGTAAATGTAGACATTTTTGGTCAACGTTCAAAAGGCCACGATTTTGCAGGTTGTGCGTGCTGAGGAATTTTGCGAAAATTTAGTTAGTTTTGCCCGGTGAGTAAAACGGTCACATTTTTGCCGGTGGTGCGGGCTGCGTAATTTTGGGAAAATGTTGACATTTTTGCGCCGCGCGCAAAACGGTCACAATTTTGCCGGGTGTGTGCTGGTAATTTTGGGTAAATGTAGACAGTTTTGCCCAGCGTGTAAAACGGTCATAATTTTGCCGGCTGTGCGGGCTGCATAATTTTGAGTAAATGTTGATGTTTTTTCTCAGAGCGCAAAACGGTGACAATTTTGCCGGGTGTGTGCGCTGGTAATTTTGGGTAAATGTAAACATTTTTGCCCAGCGCGCAAAACATACACAATTTTGCCAGGGGTGCGCGCTGGTAATTTTGGGTAAATGTAGACAGTTTTGCCCAGCGTGCCGGGTGTGCGCGCTGGTACTTTTTGGTAAAAATAGACAGTTTTGCTCAGCGGGCAAAACGGTCACAATTTTGTCGAATGTGCGCACTGAGTCACTTTGGGTAAATATAGATATATTTGGTCAGTGCACAAAACAGTCGCAATTTTGCAAGTTGTGCCCGCTGGGTCACTTTGGGTAAATATGTACATTATTTCTGTAGTGCGCAAAACAATCACAATGTTGCGGGTTGTGCGTGCTGGGTTATTTTGGGTAAATGTAGACAGTTTTGCCCAGCCGCAAAACTGTGCCATTTTCGCTGGTCGTGCGCACTGTGTAATTTTGGGTAAATGTAGACATTGTTGCTCAGCGCACTAAACTGTCACAATTTCGCCGGTTGTGCCACTGCGCAATTTTTAGAAAATGTAGAGAGTTTTGCTCAGCGCGCAAAACGGTCACAATTTTACCGACTGTGCGCGTTGGGTAATTTTGGTCATATGTAGGCAGCTTAGCTCGATGCAGAAAACGGTCTCAATTTTGCCGGTTAGCGCGTTGAGTAATTTTGGGCAAATGTAAACTGTTTTGTGTAGGGCACAAAACAGTAACAATTTTGCCGGCTGTGCACCCTGGATAAGTTTGGGCAAATGTCGACATTTTTGCCCCGTGCACAAAACGGTCATAATTTTTTCCCTGTTGTGTACACATGGCAGCTTTGGGTAAATGTAGACATTTTTGCACAGCGCGCAAACTGTCACAATTTTTCCTGTTGTGCACGCTGGGTAATTTTGTGTAAATTTAGGCATTTTTTGCGCAACGCGCAAAACAGTCACAATTTTGCCGGCTGTGCGCGCTGGGTTATTTTGGGTAAATGTAGACAGTTTTGCTTGTATGCAAAACGGTCACAATTTTGTCGGTTTTGCGCGCTGGGTAATTTTGGGTAAATGTAGACTACTTTGTAATTTTAGGATAATGTAGACACTTTTTCTCATCACACAAAACGGTCACAATTTTACTAAATGTGCGCGCGCCAGGTAATTTTGGTTAAATGTCCACATTATTTGCTCTACACGCAAAATGGTCACCATTTTGCCGGTTGTGAGCGTTGAGTAATTTTGGGTATATGTAGACATTTTTGGTCAACGTGCAAAACGGTCACAATTTTGCAGGTTGTACGCGATGAGGAATTTTGGGAAAATTTAGACAGTTTTGCTCAGCGAGCAAAACGTTCACAATTTTGCCGGTTGTGCGAGCTAAGTTATTTTGGGTAAATGTTGACATTTTTACACCGTGCGAAAAAACGGTCACAATCTTGCCAGGTGTGTGCGCTAGTAATTTTGGATAAACGTAGAAAGTTTTGCCCAACTCGCAAAACGGTCACAATTTTGCCGGTTTGCGCGCTGAGTTATTTTTGTTAAATGTACACATTATTTGCGCAGTGCGTAAACCGGTCACAATTTTGTCGGTTTTGCACCCTGGGTATTTTGGGTAAATGTAGACAGTTTTGCCCACTGCGCAAAACATTCACATTTTTGCCGGTTGTGCACACTGGGCAATTTTGGGTAAATGTAGACCAATTTTGCTCCGCGTGCAAAACTGTCACAATTTTGTTGGGTGTGCGCGCGGGTACTTTTGGGTAAATGTAGATAGTTTTGCTTAGCGCGCAAAACTGTCACATTTTTGCCGGGTTGTGCGCGCTGAGTCACTTTGGGTAAATGTCGACATATTTGGTCAGCGCACAAAATAGTTACAGCAGGTTGTGCGTGTTGGGTCACTTTGGGTAAATGTAGACATTATTTGCGCAGTGCGCAAAACAGTCACAATGTTGCAGGTTGTGCGCGCTAGGTAATTTTGTGTAAATGTAGATATTTTTGCACAGGGCGCAAAACGGTCACTATTTTTGCCGGTTGTGCACACATGGCAATTTTGGGTAAATGTAGACATTTTTGCACAGCGCGTAAAACTGTCACAATTTTGCCGGATGTGCACGCTGGGTAATTATTGGTAAATATAGTCATTTTTCCGCAGCGCGCAAAACAGTCACAATTTTGCCGGCTGTGCGCGCTGGGTAATTTTGGGTAAATGTAGATTTTTTTTGCTTGTACGCAAAACGGTCACAATTTTGCCGGTTTTTCTCGCTTGGTAATTTTGGGTAAATGTGGACAATTTTGTAATTTCAGGTAAATGTAGACAGTTTTGCTCAGCGCGTAAAACGGTCACAATTTTGCTGTGTGTGCGGGTTGAGTAATTTTGGGTAAATGTAAACAGTTTTGTCCAGCGCGCAAAATGGTCACAATTTTGCCGGCTTTGCGCGCTGAGTAATTTTGGTTAAATGTAGACATTGATACTCTGGGCGTAAATGGTCACAATTTTGCAGGTTGTGCGCGCTGAGGAATTTTGGGAAAATTTAGTTAGTTTTGCTCAGCGAGCTAAACGGTCACAATTTTGCCGGTTGTGCGGGCTGAGTAATTTTGGGTAAATGTTGACATTTTTGCTTTGCGTGCAAAACGGTCACAATTTTGACGGCTATGCGCGCTGAGTAATTTTGGTTAAACGTTGACATTTTTGCTCTGCGCGTAAAATGGCACAATTTTGCAGGTTACGCGCGCTGGGACACTTTGGGAAAATGTTGACACTATTTGTGTAGCGCGTAAAGCAATCACAATTTTGCCGGTTGTGCGCGCTGGGTAATTTTGGGTAAATGTAGACAGTATTGTCCAGCATGGAAAACAGTCACATTTTTTACGGTTGTGTGCACTAGGTAATTTTGGGTAAATGTAGACTGTTTTGCTCAGCGCGCAAAACTGTCACAATTTCGCCAGTTGTGCACGCTGGGTAATTTTTGGAAAATGTAGACAGTTTTCGTCAGCGCGCAAAACGGTCACAATTTTCCTGGTTGTGCGGGCTGCGTAATTTTGAGTGAATGTTGACATTTTTTCTCAGAGCGCAAAACGGTGACAATTTTGCCGGGTATGCGCGCTGGTAATTTTGGGTAAATGTAAACATTTTTGCCCAGCGCGCAAAACGGTCACAATTTTGCCAGGCGTGCACGCTGGTAATTTTGGGTAAATGTCGATAGTTTTGCCCAGCGCGCCGGGAGTGCGTGATGGTACTTTTGGGTAAATGTAGACAGTTTTGCTCAGTGGGCAAAACGGTCACAATTTTGTCGGTTGTGCGCGCTGAGTCACTTTGGGTAAATTTAGACATATTTGGTCAACTCACAAAACAGTCACAATTTTCCCAGTTGTGCACGCTGGGGCACTTTGGGTAAATGTAGACATTATTTTTGTAGTGCGCGAAACAGTCGCAAAGTTGCCAGTTGTGCGCGCTGGGTAATTTTGGGTAAATGTATACAGTTTTGCCCAGCACGCAAAACGGTGACATTTTCACGAGTTATGTGCACTGTGAACTTTTGGGTAAAATGCAGACGGTTTTGCTCAGCGCGCAAAACTGTCACAATTTCGCCGGTTGTGCCCACTGCGCAATTTTTGGAAAATGTAGACAGTTTTGCTCAGCGCGCAAACGGTCACAATTTTGCCGACTGTGCACGTTAGGCAATTTTGGTCATATGTTGGCAGCTTAGCTCGGCGGGAAAAACGGTCTCAATTTCGCCGGTTTGTGCGTTGAGTAATTTTTTGCTAATGTATACTGTTTTGTGCTGGGCGCAAAACAGTCACAATTTTGTCGGCTGTGCGCCCTGGATAATTTTGGGCAAATGTCGACATTTTTACCCACTGCACAAAACGGTCATAATTTTTGCATGTAGTACACATGTCAATTTTGGGTAAATGTAGACATTTTTGCACAGCGCGCAAACTGTCACAATTTTGCCGGTTGTGCACGCTGGGTAATTTTGTGTAAATTTAGACATTTTTTGCGCAACGCGCAAAACAGTCCCAATTTTGCCGGCTGTGCGCGCTTGGTAATTTTGGGTAAATGTAGACAGTTTTGCTTGTACGCAAAACGGTCACAATTTTGTCGGTTTTGCGCGCTGGGTAATTTTGGGTAAATGTAAACTATTTTATAATTTTGGGATAATGTTGGCACTTTTGCTCAGCACGCAAAACGGTCACAAATTTACTAGATGTTCGCGCTAGGTAATTTTGGTTAAATGTCGACATTTTTTGCTCCGCACGCAAAATGGTCACCATTTTGCCGGTTGTGAGCGTTGAGTAATTTTGGGTAAATGTGGACATTTTTGGTCAACGTGCAAAACGGTCTTAATTTTGCAGGTTGTGTGCGATGAGGAATTTTGGGAAAATTTAGACAGTTTTGCTCAGCGAGCAAAACGGTCACTATTTTGCCGGTTGTGCAGGCTGAGTAATTTTGGGTAAATGTTGACATTTTTGCACCGAGCGAAAAAAACGGTCACAATCTTGCCAGGTGTGTGCGCTGGTAATTTTGGATAAACGTAGACAGTTTGGCCCAGCGCCAAAACGCTAACAAATTTGCCGGCTATGCGCGCTGAGTAATTTTGGTTAAATGTAGACATTATTTGCGTAGCGCGTAAAATGGTCACAATTTTGCCGGTTGTGCGCGCTGGGTAAATTTTGGTAAATGTAGACAGTTTTGCCCAGCGCGCAAAACAGTCACAGTTTTCCCGGTTGTGCGCACTGGGTAGACTGTTTTGCTCAGCGCGCAAAACTGTCACAATTTTGATTGGTGTGCACGCTGGTACTTTTGGGTAAATGTAGATTGTTTTGCTCAGCGCGTAAAACTGTCACAATTTTGCCGGATTGTGCGCGCTGAGTCACTTTGGGTAAATGTAGACATATTTGGTCAGCGCTCAAAACAGTCACAATTTTCCAGGTTGTGCGTGCTGGGTCACTTTTGGTAAATGTAGATATTATTTGCGCAGTACACAAAACAGTCACAATGTTGCGGGTTGTGCGAGCTGGGTAATTTTGTGTAAATGTAGACATTTTTGCACAGGGCACAAAACGGTCACAATGTTTGCCGGTTGTGCACACATGGCAATTTTGGGTAAATGTAAACATTTTTGTACACCGCGTAAAACGGTCACAATTTTGCCGGATGTGCACACTGGGTAATTTTGAGTTAATGTAGTCATTTTTGCGCAGCGAGCATAACAGTCACAATTTTGCTGGCTGTGCGCGCTAGGTAATTTTGGATAAATATAGACAGTTTTGCAAGTACGCCAAAAGGTCACAATTTTGGGTAATTTTGGGTAAATGTAGACAGTTTTACTCAGCGCGCAAAACTGTCACAATTTTGCTAGTTGTGCGCGATGGGTAATTTTTGGAAAATGTAGACAGTTTTCATCTGCGCGCAAAACGGTCACAATTTTGCCGGTTGTGCGGGCTGCGTAATTTTGGGCAAATGTTAACATTTTTTCCCAGAGCGCAAAACGGTCACAATTTTGCCGAGTGTGTGCACTAGTGATTTTGGATAAATCTCGACATTTTTGCCCAGCGCGCAAAACCGTCACAATTTTACCGGGTGTGTGCACTGGTAATTTTCGGTAAATGTAAACAGCTTTGCCCAGCTAACAGAACGGTTACAATTTTGCCGGGTGTGCATGCTGGTACTTTTGGGTAAAGGTAGACACTTTTGCTCAGCACGCAAAACGGTCACAATTTTGCCGGCTGTGCGCGCTGGGTAGTTTTGGTAAAATGTTGACATTTTATGCTTTGCGCGCAAAATGTTCACCATTTTGCCGGCTGTGAGCGTTGAGTAATTTTGGGTAAATGTAGACATTCTTGGTCAACGTTCAAAACGGCCACAATTTTGTTAGTTTTGCGAAATTTAGTTAGTTTTGCTCAGCAAGCAAAACGGTCACAATTTTGCCGGTGGTGCGGTCTGAGTAATTTTGGGAAAATGTTGACATTTTTGCACCGCGCGGAAAAAACGGTCACAATCTTACCAGGCATGTGCGCTGGTAATGTTGGATAAACGTAGACAGTTTTGTCAAGAACGCAAAACGGTCACAATTTTGCCGGTTGTACGCGTTGGGTAATTTTGGGTAAATGTAGATAGTTTTGCCTAGCGCGCAAAACAGTCACATTTTTGCCGGTTGTGCGCACTGATGTAGACTGTTTTGCTCAGCGCGCAAAACTGTCACAATTTCGCTCGGTGTGCGCGCTGGAAATTTTTGGTAAATGTAGATTGTTTTGCTCAGGGCGCAAAACTGTCACAAATTTTCCGGGTTGTGCGCGCTAAGTCACTTTAGGTAAATGTAGACATATTTGGTCAGCGCACAAAACATTCACAATTTTGCCGGTTGTGAGTGCTGGGTCACTTTGGTTAAATGTAGACATTATTTGCGCAGTGCGCAAAACAGTCACAATGTTGCAGGTAGTGCGCGCTGCGTAATTTTGTCTAAATGTAGACATTTTTGCACAGGGAGCAAAACGGTCACAATTTTTGCCAGTTGTGTACACATGGCAATTTTGGGTAAATGTAGACATTTTTGCACCGCGCGGAAAACGGTCGCAATTTTACTGGATGTGCACGCCGGGTAATTTTGGGTAAATGTGGACATTTTTTTCGCAGCGCGCAAAACAGTCACAATTTTGTCGGTTGTGCGCGCTGGGTAATTTTGGGTAAATGTAGATAGTTTAGCTAGTATGCAAAACGGTCACAACTTTGTCGTTTTTGCGCGCTGGGTAATTTTGTGTAAATGTAGACTATTTTGTAATTTTTGGATAATGTAGGCACATTTGCTCAGCACGCAAATCGGTCAAAATTTTACTGGATGTGTGCGCTAGGTAATTTTGGTTAAATGTCGACATTTTTTGCTCCGCGCGCAAAATGGTCACCATTTTGCCGATTGTGAGCGTTGAGTAATTTTGGGTAAATGTAGACATATTTGGTCAACGTGCAAAACAGTCACAATTTTGCAAGTAAAACGGTCACAATTTTCTATAAATGTAGACATTATTTGTGTCGCGCGTAAAACGGTCACAATTTTGCTGGTTGTGCACGCTGGGTAATTTTGCGTGAATGTAGACTGTTTTCCCGGTTGTGCGCACTGTGTAAATTTGGGTAAATGTAGACTGTTTTGCTCAGCGCGCAAAACTGTCACAATTTTGCTGGGTGTGTGCGCTGGCACTTTTGGGTAAATGTGGATAGTTTTACGCAGCGGGCAAAACTGTCACAATTTTGCCGTGTTGTGCACGCTGAGTCACTTTGGGTAAATGTAGTCATATTTGGTCAACTTATAAAACTGTCACAATTTTGCAGGTTGTGTGTGCTGGGTCACTTTGGGTAAATGTAGACATTATTTGTGCAATGCGCAAAACAGTCACAATGTTGCGGGTTGTGCGCGCTGGGTAATTTTGTGTAAATGTAGACATTTTTTCACAGTGCGCAAAACGGTCACTATTTTTGCCGGTTGTGCACACATGGCAATTTTGGGTAAATGTAGACATTTTTGCACAGCGCGTAAAACGGTCACAACTTTGCCGGATGTGCACACTGGGTAATTTTGGTTAAATATAGTCATTTTTTGCGCAGCGCGCAAAACAGTCACAATTTTGCTGGCTGTGGTCGCTGGGTAATTTTTGGTAAATGTAGAAATTTTTGCTTGTACGCAAAACGGTCACCATTTTTGGTAATTTTGGGTAATTTTGGGTAAATGTAGACAGTTTTGCTCAGCGCGCAAAACTGTCACAATTTTATCGGTTGTGCGCGAAGGGTAATTTTTAGAAAATGTAGACAGATTTCGTCACCGCGTAAAACGGTCACAATATTGCCAGTTGTGCGGGCTGCGTAATTTTGGGTAAATGTTGACATTTTTTGTCAGAGCGCAAAACGGTCACAATCTTGCCGGGTGTGTGCACTGGTAATTTTGGGTAAATGTAGACATTTTTGCACAGGGCGCAAAACAGTCACAAATTTTGCCGGTAGTGCACACATGGCAATTTTGGGTAAATGTAGACATTTTTGCACAGCGCGGAAAACGGTCACAATTTTGCCGGTTGTGCACACTGGGTAATTTTGGGTAAATGTAGTCATTTTTTGCGCAACGCGCAAAATAGTCACAATTTTGCTGGCTGTGCACGCTGGGTAATTTTGGATAAATGTAGACAGTTTTGCTAGTACGCAAAAAGGTCACAATTTTGGGAAATTTTGGGTAAATTTTGACATTTTTGCTCAGCGTGCAAAACGGTCACAATTTTGCCAGTTGTACGCAATGGGTAATTTTTGGAAAATGAAGACAGTTTTTGTCAGCGCGCAAAACGGTCACAATTTTGCCGGTTGTGCGGGCTGCGTAATTTTGGATAAATGTTGACATTTTTTCTCAGCGCGCAAAACGGTCACATTTTTGCCGGGTGTGTGGACTGATAATTTTGGGTAAATGTAGACATTTTTCGCCCAGCGCACAAAACGGTCACAATTCTACCGGGTGTGCGCGCTGGTAATTTTCGGTAAATGTAGATAGTTTTGCCCAGCGCACAAAACGGTTACAATTTTGACGGGTGTGTGCGCTGGTATCTTTGGGTAAATGTAGACACTTTTGCTCAGCACGCAAAACAGTCACAATTTTGACGGATGTGCGCGTTGGGTAATTTTTGTTAAATGATGACATTTTTTTCTCTGCGCGCAAAACGGTCACCATTTTGCTGGTTGTGAGCGTTGAGTAATTTTGGGTAAATGAAGACATTTTTGGTCAATGTTCAAAACGACCACAATTTCATAGGTTGTGCGCGCTGTGGAATTTTGCAAAAATTTAGTTAGTTTTGCTCAGCGAGCAAAACAATCACATTTTTGCCGGTTGTGCGCGCTGGGTAATTTTGGGTAAATGTAGACAGTTTTGCCTAGGGAGCAAAATAATCACATTTTTGCCGGTGTGCGCACTGGTTAATTATGGGTAAATGTAGACTGTTTTGCTCAGCACGCAAAACTGTCACAATTTTGCTTGGTATGCGCGCTGGTATTTTTGGTTAAATGTAGATTATTTTGCTCAGCGCGCAAAACTGTCACAATTTTGTCGGGTTGTGTGCGCTGAGTCACTTTGGGTAAAATGAAGACATATTTAGTCAGCGCACAAAACAGTCACAATCACTTTGGGTAAATATAGATATCATTTGCGCAGTGCACAAAACAGTCACAATGTTGCGGGTTGTGCGCGCTGGGTAATTTTGTGTAAATGTATACATTTTTGCACAGGGCGCCAACGGTAACAATTTTTGCCGGTTGTGCACACATGGCAATTTTGGGTAAATGTAGACATTTTTGCACGGCGCGTAAAAAAGTCACAATTTTGCCGGATGTGTACGCTGGGTAATTTTGGGTACATGTAGTCTTTTTTTTTAGCAGCATGCAAAACTATCACAATTTTACCGGCTGTGCGCTCTAGGTAATTTTGGGTAAATGTAGACAGTTTTGCTAGTACGCAAAACGGTCACAATTTTGCCGGTTTTGCGCGCTGGGTAATTTTGGGTAAATGTAGACTTATTTGTAATTTCAGATAAATGTAGACAGTTTTGCTCAGCGCGCTAAACAGTCGCAATTTTGCCGGTTGTGCGGGTTGAGTAATTTTGGGTAAAAGTAGACAGTTTTGCCCAGCGCACAAAATGGTCACAATTTTACGGCTAGGCGCGCTGAGTAATTTTGGTTAAATGTAGAAATTTTTGCTCTGGGCGTAAAGGATCACAATTTTGCAGGTTGTGCGCGCTGGTCACTTTGGGTAAATGTTGACAATATTTGCATAGCGTGTAAAATTGTCACAATTTTGCCGGTTGTGCACGCTGGGTAAGTTTGGGTAAATGTAGACAGTTTTTCCCAGCGTGCAAAATAGTCACATTTTTTCCGGTTGTGCGCACTGGGTAATATTGCATAAATGTAGACTGTTTTGCTCAGCGTGCAAAACTGTCACAATTTTGCCAGTTGTGCACGCTGGGTAATTTTTGGAAAATGTAGACAGTATTCGTCAGTGCGCAAAATGGTCACAATTTTGCCAGAGCGCAGAACGTTGACAATTTTGCCGGGAGTGTGTGCTGTTGATGTTGGGTAAATATAAACATTTTTGCCCAGCGCACAAAACGTTCACAATTTTACCGGGTGTGCACGTTGGTAATTTTGGGTAAATGTAGGCAAGTTTGCCCAGCGCGCAAAACTGTCACAATTTTGCCGGGTGTGCACGCTGGTACTTTTTGGTAAATGTATACAGTTTTGCTCAGCGCGCAAAACGGTCGCAATTTTACCGGCTATGCGTGCGGTGGAATTTTGGGTAAATGTTGACATTTTTTCTCAGAGCGCAAAACGATGAGTATTTTGCTGGGTGTGTGTACTGGTAATTTTGGGTAAATGTAAACATTTTTGCCCAGCGGGAATTTCGGGTAAATGTCGACAGTTTTTCCCAGCGCATCGGGTGTGCGCGCTGGTACTTTTGGGTAAATGTAGACAGTTTTGCTAAGCTGGCAAAACGGTCACAATTTTATCGGTTGTGCGCTTTGAGTCACTTTGGGTAAATATAGACATATTTGGTCAGCGCACAAAACAGTCACAATTTTGCAGGTTGTGCGCGCTGGGTCACTTTGGGCAAATGTAGACATTATTTTTGTAGTGCGCAAAACAGACACAATGTTACGGGTTGTGCGCGTTGGGTAATTTTGGGTAAATGTTGATAATTTTGCCCAACACGCAAAACGGTGACATTTTCGCCGGTTGTACGCACTGTGTAATTTTGGGTAAAAGTAGACAGTTTTGCTCAGGGCGCAAAATGTCACAATTTCGCTGGTTGTGTGCGATGCGCAATTTTTGTAAAATGTAGACAGTTTTGCTCAGCGCGCAAAAAGGTCACAATTTTGCCGACGGTGCGTGTTGGGTAATTTTGGTCATAGGCAGCTTAGCTCGGCGCGAAAACGGTCTCAATTTTGTCGGTGTGCGCGTTGAGTAATTTTGAGCAAATGTATACTGTTTTGCGCCGTGCAGGGCGCAAAACAGTCACAATTTTGCCGGCTGTGCGCCTTGGGTAATTTTGGGCAAATGTCGACATTTTTGCCCAGTGCACAAAACGGTCATAATTTTTGCTTGTTGTGTACACATGGCAATTTTGGGTAAATATAGACATTTTTCACAGCGCGCAAATTGTCACAATTATGCCGGTTGTGCACGCTGGGTAATTTTGTGTAAATTTAGACATTTTTTGCGCAACGTGCAAAACAGTCACAATTTTGCCGGCTGTGCGCGCTTGGTAATTTTGGGTAAATGTAGACAGTTTTGCCTGTACGCAAAATGGTCACAATTTTATCGGTTTTGCGCGCTTGGTAATTTTGGGTAAATGTTGACTATTTTATAATTTTAGCATAATGTAGGCACTTTTGCTCCGCACGCAAAACGGTCACAAATTTACTAGATTGCGTGCAAGGAAATTTTGGTTAAATGTCGACATTTTTTGCTTCGCGCGTAAAATGGTCACCATTTTGCCGGTTGTGAGCGTTGAGTAATTTTGGGTAAATGTAGACATTTTTGGTCAACGTGCAAAACGGTCACAATTTTGCAGTTTGTGCGCGATGAGGAATTTTGTGAAAATTTAGACAGTTTTGCTCGGCGAGCAAAACGGCCACAATTTTGCCAGTTGTGCGGGCTGAGTAATTTTGGGAAAATGTTGACCTTTTTGCACCACGCTAAAAAGCGGTCACAATCTTGCCAGGTGTGTGCGCTGGCAATTTTGGATAAACGTAGACAATTTTACCCATCGCGCAAAACGGTCACCATTTTACCGGCTATGCGCATCGAGTAATTTTAGTTAAATGTAGACATTATTTGCGTAGCGCATAAAACGGTCACAATTTTGCCGGTTGTGCGCGCTGGGAAATTTTGGGTAAATGTAGACAGTTTTGCCCAGCGCGCAAAACAGTCACATTTTTGCCGGTTGTGCGCACTGGGCAATTTTGGGTAAATTAGACTGTTTTTCTCAGCGTGCAAAACTGTCACATTTTTACGGGGTGTGCGCGCTGTTACTTTTGGGTAAATGTAGATAGTTTTGCTCAGCGTGCAAAACTGTCACAATTTTGCCGGGTTGTGCACGCTGAGTCACTTCGGGTAAATATAGACATATTTGGTCAGCGCACAAAACAGTCACAATTTTGCAGGTTGAGCGTGCTGGGTCACTTTGGGTAAATGTAGACATTATTTGCGCAGTGCACAAAACGGTCACAATTTTTGCTGGTTGTGCACACATGGCAATTTTGGGTAAATGTAGACATTTTTACAGATCGCGTAAAACTGTCACAATTTTGTCGGATGTGCACACTGGTTAATTTTGTGTAAATGTAGTCATTTTTGCGCAGCGCGCAAAACAGTAACAAATTTGCTGGCTGTGCACGCTGTGTAATTTTGGATAAATGTAGACAGTTTTGCTAGTACGTAAAACGTTCACAATTTTGGGTAATTTTGGGTAATTTTGGGTAAATGTTGACAGTTTTGCTCAGCGCGCAAAACTGTCACAATTTTGCCAGTTGTGCGCGATGGGTAATTTTTGGAAAATGTAGACAGTTTTCATCAGCGCGCAAAACGGTCTCAATTTTACCGGTTGTGCGGATTGTGTAATTTTGGGTAAATGTTGACATTTTTTCTTAGAGCGCAAAACGGTCACAATTTTACCGGGTGTGTGCACCGGTAATTTTGGGTAAATGTAGATATTTTTGCCCAGCGCGCAAAACGGTCTCAATTTTAATGGGTGTGCGCGCTGTTAATTTTCGGTAAATGTAGACAGTTTTGCCCAGCGCACAAAATGGTTACAATTTTGTCGGGTGTGCGCGCTGGTACTTTTGGGTAAAATGTAGACACTTTTGCTCAGCACGCAAAACGGTCACAATTTTGCAGGATGTGTGCAAAGGGTAATTTTAGTTAAATATTGACATTTTTTTGCTCCGCGCGCAAATATTAAATATTGACATTTTTGCTGGTTGTGCGCACTAGGTAATTTTGGGTAAATGTAGAATGTTTTGCTCAGCGCGAAAAACTGACACAAATTTGCCAGTTGTGCTTGCTGGGTAATTTTTGGAAAATGTATACAGTCGTCAGCATGCAAAACGGTCACAATTTTGCCGTTGTGCGGGCTGTGTAATTTTGGATAAATGTAGTCATTTTTGCGTAGCACGTAAAATGGACACAATTTTGCCGGTTGTGCCCGCTGGGTAATTTTGGGTAAATGTAGACAGTTTTACCCAGCGCGCAAAACAGTCACGTTTTTGCAGGTTGTGCGCACTGGGTAATTTTGAGTAAATGTAGACTGTTTGCTCAGGGCGCAAAACTGTCACAATTTTGCGGGGTGTGCGCGCTGGTACTTTTGGGTAAATGTAGAGAGTTTTGCTCAGCGCGCAAAACTGTCACAATTTTGCCGGGTTGTGCGCGCTGAGTCACATTGGGTAAATTTAGACATATTTGGTCAGCGCACAAAACTGTCACAATTTTGCAGGTTGAGCTTGCTGGGTCACTTTTGGTAAATGTAGACATTATTTGCGCAGTGCGCAAAACGGTCACAATTTTTGCCGGTTGGTCACACATGGCAATTTTGGGTCAATGTAGACATTTTTGTACAGCGCGTAAACGGTCATAATTTTGACGGATGTGCACACTGGGTAATTTTGGGTAAATGTAGCCATTTTTGCGCAGCGCGCAAAACAGTTACAATTTTGCTGGCTGTGCGCGCTGGGTAATTTTGGTTTAATGTAGACAGTTTTGCTGGTATGCAAAACGATCACAATTTTGGGTAATTTTGGATAATTTTGGGTAAATGTAGACAGTTTTGCTCAGCGCGCAAAACTGTCACAATTTTGCCAGTTGTGCACGATGGGTAATTTTTGGAAAATGTAGACAGTTTTCATCAGCGCGCAAAACGGTCTCAATTTTACCGGTTGTGCGGACTGCGTAATTTTGGGTAAATGTTGACATTTTTTCTTAGAGCGCAAAACGGTCACAATTTTGCCGGGTGTGTGCACTGGTAATTTTGGGTAAATGTAGACATTTTTCCCAGCTCGCAAAACGGTCACAATTTTACCGGGTGTGCGCGCTGGTAATTTTCGGTAAATGTTGACAGTTTTGCCCAGCGCACAAAACGGTTATAATTTTGCCGGGTGTGCGCGCTGGTACTTTTAGGTAAATGTAGGCACTTTTGCTCAGCACGCAAAACGGTCACAATTTTACAGGATGTGCGCACTGGGTTCTTTTGGTTAAATATTGACATTTTTTGCTCCGCACGCAAAATGGTCACCATTTTGCCGGTTGTAAGCGTTGATTAATTTTGGGTAAATGTAGACATTTTTTGTCAACGTTCAAAATGGCAACAATTTTGCAGGTTGTGCGCGCTGAGGAATTTTGTGAAAATTTAGTTAGTTTTGCTCAGCGAGCAAAACGGTCAAATTTTTGCCGGTGTTGCTGGCTTTGTAATTTTGGGAAAATGTTGACATTTTTGCTCCGCGCGCAAAACGTTCACAATTTTGCCGGGTGTGTGCTGGTAATTTTGGGTAAATGTAGACAGTTTTGCCCAGCGCGCAAAACAGTCACAATTTTACCGGCTCTGCGCACGGAAGAATTTTGGCTAAATGTAGAAATTTTTGCTCTGTGGGTAAAATGGCAACAATTTTGCAGGTTGTGCGTGCTGCTGGGACACTTTGGGTATATGTAAATTATATTTGCGTAGCACGTAAAATGGTCACAATTTTGCGGGTTGTGCGCGCTGGATAATTTTATGTAAATGTAGAGAGTATTCCCCAGCGCGGAAAACGGTCACAATTTTGCCGGTTGTGCGGGCTGCGTAATTTTGGGTAAATGTTGACAGTTTTCTCAGAGCGCAAAACGGCGACAATTTTGCCGGGTGTGTGCGCTGGTCATTTTGGGTTAATGTAGACAGTTTTGCCCATATTGTAAAACGGTCATAATTTTGTCGGGTGTGCACGCTGTTACTTTTGGGTAAATGTAGACAGTTTTGCTCAGCGTGTAAAACGGTCCTAATTTTTTCGGTTGTGCACGCTAAGTCACTTTGGGTAAATGTAGACATATTTGGTCCGCGCACAAAACGGTCACAATTTTGCAGGTTGTGCGCGCTGGGTCACTTTGGGTAAAAGTTGACATTATTTGCGTAGTGCGCAAAACATTCACAATGTTGCGGGTTGTGCGCGCTGGGTAATTTTGGGTAA
>JAULAV010009021.1:0-12682 GCA_030789695.1 Scilla litardierei
CCAGCGGAAATTTTTGCAGATTTTTCTGAGATCCAGGCTATTTTCTACATATTCTGGAAGATATATATCTTTATATTAAATTATATGATTTTTAAGGTTTAATTTTGTTTTCTCTTATTTTTCAGTTGAAGTGCCAATATTTCGGTTCCAACGGACATTTTTGTGTATTATTCTGACCTCGGGACTATTTTCTAAAATTTCTGGAATATATGTATCTTTTTATTAAATGGTATAATTTTGTCTGCTCTTATTTTTAATTGAAGATGGTGATCTCTCGATTCCAACGGACATTTTTACGGATTTTTATAAGCTCGGTGCTATTTTGTATATTTTATGAAAGATGAGAATCTTTTAATTAAATGATATGATTTTTATAGCCTACATGTGTCTTCTCTTATTTTTTCCAGTTAAAGATGGCGATCTACCTGTTTCAACAGACGTTTTTGAGGATTTTTCTTAGCTTGGGACTATTTTTCTACCTTTGGACGATATGGATATTTTTATTAAATGAAATGATTTTTTGGCCCAAATTTGTCTTCTCTTTTTCAGTTAATGACGGCGATCTCTCGGTTCCAATTTACATTTGTGCATATTTTTTTGAGCTCAGGGCTATTTTCTACATTTTATATAATATATGGATATTCATATTAAATGATATGATTTTTGTAGCCTAATTTTGTCTTCGCTTATTTTCCAGTTGAAGATGGCCTATCGCCTGGATTCAACGGATATTTTTGCAGATTATTCTAAATTCGGGTCTATTGTTCTACATTTTCGGGAAGTTATGGATCTTTTTATTATATGATATTATTTTTCAGACAAATTTTATCTTCTCTTATTTTTCAGCTGAAGATGTCGATCTCACGATTCCAACGTACATGTTTTGCATATTATTCTGACCTCGGGGCTATTTTCTAAATTTCCTGGAAGATATGGATCTTTTTATTAAATGATTTGAGTTTTGGCCAAATTTTGGCTTCTCTTATTTTTCAGTTGAAGATGGCGATCTCCCGGTTCCGACTGATATTTTTGCAGATTTTTCTGAGCTCGGTGCTATGCTATTTTCTACATTTTATGGAAGATATGTATCTTTTCACTAAATGAGATAATTTTTATTGCCTACATTTTTATTCTCTTATTTTTTTAGGTGAAGGATGTGATCTACTGGTTCTAATGGACATTTTTGCGGATCTTTCTTAGCTTGGGACTATTTTTCTACATTTTCTGCAAGAATGTATTTTTTAATGAAATGATATGATTTTTTGGCCTAATTTTGTCTTCTCTTTTTTACATGTTGAAGATGACAATCTCCCGGTTCCAACAGACATTTTTGTAGATTATTCTGACCTCGGGGCTATTTCTACATTTTCAGGAAGATATGCATCTTTTTATTAAATAATATGATTTTTGGCCTAATTTTGTCTTCTCTTATTTTTCTGTTGAAGATGGCGATCTGCCGATTCCAATGGACATATTTGCATATTTTCGCAGCTCGGTGCTATTTTCTACATTTTATATAAGATATGGATCTTTTTATTAAATGATATAATTTTACATCCTACGTTTGTCTTCTCTTATTTTTTAAGTTGAATATGGCAATCTACCGGTTTAAAACGGATATTTTTACTGATTTTTCCTACAATGGGGCTATTTTTCTACATTTTATGGAAGATATGGATGATTTTATTAAATGATATGATTTTTTGGCCTACTTTTGTCTTCTCTTATTTTTTTTAGTTTAAGATGGCGTTCTCCCGGTTCTAACGGACATTTTTGCGGATTTTTTGACCTAGAAGCTACTTTCAACATTTTCTGGAAGATACGGATCTTTTTATTATATAATTTGGTTCTTAAGCTTAATTTATTCTTCTTTTTTTAGATTAAGATGGTGATCTCCTGGTTCCAACGGATATTTTTGCGGTTTTTCGTAGCTTCCGGTATTTTCTAAATTTTTTGTAGGATATTTTTGTTTAAATTAAAAGATATGATTTTAGAGCCTAATTTTGTCGTCTCTTATTTTTCAATAGAAGATGGTGATCTCTTGGTTCACACACACACTTTTGCAGATTTTACTTAACTCGGAGCTATTTTCTGTGTTTTCTAGAAGATATGCATCTATTAGTTAAATATTTTGATTTTTGCCTAATTTTGTCTTCTCTTATTTTTCAGTTGAAGATATCGATCTCCATGTTCGAACGGACATTTTCACGAATTTTTCTAAGCTCGTGGATATTTTCTGCATTTTCTGGGAGATATGGATCATTTTATTAAATGGTAACATTTTTGGCCTAATTTTATCTTCTCTTATTTTTTTTAGTTTAAGACGGTGATCTCCCTGTTCCAACGGGTATTTTTAGGGATTTTTCTATGCTCGGGGATATTTTCTATATTTTATTATAGATATGAGTCTTTTTATTAAATGATATGATTTTTAGCCTAATTTTGTCTTCACTTATTTTTTGCATTTGAAGATGGCGATATCCCAGTTTTCAAGGATATTTTTGCGGATTTTTCTGCGCTCGAGTCTATTTCCAACATTTTCGGGAAGTTTTGGATCTTTTATTAAATGATATGATTTTAGCCTAATTTTGTCTTCCCTTATTTTTTGCAGTCGAAGATGGCGATTTCCTGGTTTCAACGGATATTTTTGCGGATTTTTCTGAGCTCGAATCTATTTCCAACGTTTTCGTGAAGTTATGGATCGTTTTATTAAATGATATGATTTTTTGGCCTAAATTTGTCTTCTCCTATTTTTCAGTTGAAGATGTGATCTCCCGGTTCCTTCAGACATCTTTGTAGATTATTCTGTCCTTAGGCTATTTTCTAAATTTTCTTGAAGATATGGATATTTTTATTAATGATATGATTTTTAGCCTAATTATGGCTACTCTTATTTCTCAGTTGAAGATGGCATCTTCCGGTTCCAACGGAAATTTTTGCGGATTTTTTGAAGTTTGGTGTAATTTTCTACATTTTATGGAAGATATGAATTTTTTAATTTAGCGATATGATTTTTATATCCTACGTTTTTCTTCATTTATTTTTCAGTTGAAGATGGCGATCTCCTATTTCCAACGGACATTTTTGCAGATTTTTCTGAGCTCAGTGCTATTTTATACAGTTAATTGAGGATATGAATCTTTTAAACAAATGATGATTTTTATAGCCTAAGTTTATCTTCTCTTAATTTTTTAGTTGAAAATGGCTGATGTGACCCAGTCCAACTTACAAAATAAAGACCTATTCTAAGTGAAGGCCCAATAACAAGAGGAATGCTAAAAAGAATGCAAAACGCAATTGGAGCCCAAGTAGAAGCATTGTTGACCCAAGAATGTTGTGCTCACAAAGAAGCATTAGTCTTGCTAATCCAAGCCCAAGAAATTAAGGCCATAAATCTGAATGCATTCATGGGGGAAGATCAAGAGTCATGTGGCCATAAATCTGAATGCATTCATGGGGGAAGATCAAGAGTCATGTGCAACAATAAATCAAAATTCAAGGGGGAAGAACAAGAGTCATTTGCATTCAATAAATCGGAATTTATGGGGGAAGCTAAAGAGTCAAGTGCAACAACCACCATTAAATCTGAATTCATGGGGAAGCTAAAGAGTCAAGTGCAACAACCACCATTAAATCTGAATTAATCTGAATTCATGGGGAAGCTAAAGAGTCAAGTGCAACAACCACCATTAAATCTGAATTCATTGGAAAGCTGAAGAGTCAAGTGCAACAACCACCTTTAAATTTGGGCAGATCTAGAGCCAAGAAGCATAAACTAACGAAATATAATTGTAATTTTCGTGCATGGCATTAGGCTCATAATTTCATGTTGTCTTTTGGTCTTCCCTAGGTCACATTTATGTCTTTTACTCATTCCAGGTCATTATGATGACTAATGGGCTACCAAAAATTCATTAGTTGTCCTTAATTAGAGGTCTTTTAAGCTTCCAAGCTTTACCTATAAATAGAGCATGTAATCCTTTTGTAACAAGCATGAATCAATCAGATTTTCAATTTAGAATTGAGAGTTCTTCATAAATTGTGAGAGTTTTTATATCTTCTTTAGCTCTTATGAAATCTTGCCTTGTCAATCTTCCTTTTAAGATTGGAGATCCAAATTCGCAAAACCCCCCAATTTGTGCTTCAACCCAAGTGTGTTGTTGTGTAGAATGGTTAAACTCGTGTTCGTGGTTGCGCAAGTGGTCTAAGTAGCAGGTCGCTTTCCTATAACGTTCGTTAGCTATTTGCATTTGTCAGGTCAGTGAACCATCTTTGTTTATAGCTTATCAATCCCTTTTTCCTTTCTCCAAGTTTGGAGTGTGTGCTCATATCCTTCTTTTTAAGTTTTTTCCAAGTTCCTTGAATAACCTACGCCGTCAAAATCGGGCCACCTCCCTGCTTTCACATCAATGGCGATCTCCCGGTTCCAACAGACATTTTTGCGGATTTTTCTTACCTCGAGCCAGTTTTCTATATTTTCTAGAAGATATGGATCTTTAAATTAAATAATATGATTTTGGGGCCTAATTTTGTCTTCTCTTATTTTTTCATTGAATATGGCTATCTCCCTGTTCCAACGGACCTTTTTACGAATTTTTCTTAGCTCCGGACAATTTTCTACATTTTTGTAAGACATGGGATCTTTATATTAAATGATATAATTTTTATATCATAATTTTTTCTTCTCTTATTTTTCAGTTGAAGATGGCAATCTTTCGGTTCCAACTGAAATTTTTGCTGATTTTTCTGAGAACTGGGCTATTTTCTACATTTTCTAAAAGACATGGATCATTTTATTAAATGATATGATTTTTTGGCCTTATTTTATCTTCTCTTATTTTTTTTGTTAAAGATGGCAATCTCCCGGTTCCAACTGACATTTTTTCGGATTTTTCTGAGCTGCGGGCTATTTTCTATATTTTATGGAAGATATGAATCTTTTATTAAATGATATGATTTTTATAGCCTAAGTTTGTCTTCTCTTATTTTTCAGTTGAAGATGTCGATCTCTTGTTTCTAACAGACATTTTTGCTGTTGTTTTAGCTCGGGGTTATTTTATACAGTTAATTGAGGATACTGATCTTTTATTAAATGATGATTTTTATAGCCTAAGTTTGTCTCCTCTTATTTTTTTTAGTTGAAGATGATGATCTCCATGTTCCAACGGACAATTTTGTGGATTTTTCTGACATAGAGCCTATTTTCTATATTTTCTGGAAGATATGTATCCTTTTATTAAATAATATGATTTTTGGGCCTAATTTTGTCTTCTGTTATTTTTGTCGTTGCATATGGCGATCTCCGAGTTCCAACAAACCTTTTTGCCAATTTCTCTTATCTCCGAGCAATTTTCTACATTTTCTGTAAGACATGGATCTTTATACTAAATGAGATAATTTTTATAGCCTTATTTTGTCTTCTCTTATTTTTTGTTGAAGATGGCGATCTCCTGGTTCTAAGAGACATTTATTTTGCACATTTTTCAGAACTCTGGTTTCTAAAATATATGAATCTTTATATTAAATCTTATGATTTTATAGCCTAATTTTGTCTCCTTATATTTTTTAGTTGAAAATGGCGATCTCCCGATTCCAACAGACATATTTACGAATTTTTCTGACCTCGGTGCTATTTTCTACATTTTATTTTAGACATGTATCTTTTTATTAAATGATATGATTATTATATCCTAAGTTTGTATTCTCTTGCTTTTCTGTTAAAGATGGCGATCTCCCGGTTTCAATATACATTTTTGGATCTTTTTATTAAACGATATGATTATCGTATACTAAGTTTGTCTTCTCTTATTTTTTAGATGAAAATGGCGATCTCCCGGTTCCAACGGCCATTTTGTCAGATTTTTCTGACTGCAAGACTATTTTCTACATTTTTTGAAAGACCTGGATCTATTTATTAAATGATATGATTTTTGGCATAATTTTGCCTTCTCTTATTTTTCAGTTGAAGATAGTGATCTTCCAGTTCCAATGGACATTTTTAGGATTTTTCTGAACTCTAGGCTATTTTCTACATTTGATTAAAGATATGGGTCTCTTTATTAAATGAAAGGATTTTTATAGCCTAATTTTGTCTTCTCATATATTTTAGTTGAAGATGACGAGCTCTAGGTTTCAACGGACATTTTTGCTGATTTTTCTTAGCTTTGGGCTTTTTTCTACATTTTCTTGAAGACATGAATCTTTTTATTAAATGATATGATTTAGTGGCCTAATTTTGTCTTCTCTTTTTTAATTAAATATTGTGATCTCCCAGTTCCAACGGACATTTGTACCGATTTTTCTGATCTCGGTGCTATCTACATTTCATTGCAGATATATATCTTTTTATTAAATGATATGATTTTTGGCCCAATTTTGTCTTCTCTTGTTTTTCATTTGAAGAAGGCGTTCTCCATATTTTCTAGATTTTATTGAATATATGGATCATATTATTAAATGTTATGATATTTATGGCCTAATTTTTTCTCTTATTTTTCTGTTGAAAATGGCCATCTCCCAGTTCAAACAGACATTTTTGCGAATTTTTTGAGCGCAGAGCTCTTTTATACATTTTTGGAAGACATGCATCTTTTTATTAAATGATATGATTTTGGCCTGATTTGGTCTTCTATTATTTTTTAGTTGAAGATGGCGATCTCCCGGTTCCAACAGACATTTTTTGCGTATTTTTAGTTAAATATATGAATATTTTAATTAAATGATATGCTTTTTACAGCGTAAATTGTCTTCTCTTATTTTTCTGATGAAGATGGCGATCTCTCGGTTCCAACGGACATTTTTGTATATTTTTCTTAGCTCGGGGTTATTTTCTATAATTTATTGAAGATAGGGATCTTTTAATTAAATAATATGATTTTTATAGACTAAGTTTGACTTCATTTTTTTTCAATTAAAAATGACAATCTCCCGGTTCGGACGGTTTTGCGAATTTTTCTGACCTTGAGTCTGTTTTCTGCATTTTCTGGAAGATATGGATCTTTTTACTACATCATATGATGTTTGGCCTAATTTTGCCTTCTCTTACTTTTTAGATGAAGATGCCTATCATTCGGTTCCAACATACATCTTTGCAGATTCTTCTTAGCTCCGGGCTATTTTCTACATTTTCTGTAAGGTATGGATATTTAGATTAAATGATTGATTTTTATAGCCAAATTTAGTCTTCTTTTATTTTTGAGTTAAAGATGACGATCTCCCGACAGATATTGTAGCGTATTTTTCAGAGCTCATGACTATTTTTTACATTTTATTAAAGATATGGATCTTTTTATTAAAAGATATGATTTTTGTAGCATAATTTTGTCTTCTCTTATTTTTCAGTTGAAGATGACGATCTCCCGACAGATATTGTAGCGGATTTTTCAGAGCTCATGACTATTTTTTACATTTTATTAAAGAAATGTATCTTTTTATTAAATGATATGATTTTTGTAGCATAATTTTGTCTTCTCTTATTTTTAAATTGAACATAGCGATCTCCCGGTTCCAACGGACATCTTTGCGGATTTTCTAAGCTCAGAACTATTTTTCTACATTTTTCGGAAAGTTATGGATCTTTTTATTAAATGGTATGATTTTTGACCTAATTTTCTATTCTCTTATTTTTTTATTTGAAGACGGCAAACTCTAGGTTCCAACAGACATTTTTTGCAGATTTTTCTGAGCTCGAGAATATTTTCTACAATTTATTGAAGATGTGGTTCATTTTATAAAATAATATGATTTTTATAGATTACGTTTGTCATTTCTTATTTTCAGTTGAAGATGGTGATATCCCGTTTCCAACGGATTTTTTAAGGATTTTTCTGATCTGGGGGCTTTTTTCTAAATTTATGGAATATATGTACCTTTTTATTAAATGAATATGGCGATTTCCCGTTTCCAACAGACATTTTTGCGGATTTTTCTGAAGTCGAGGCTATTTTCTACATTTTATTGAAGATATTAATCTTTTTATTAAATGATATGATTTTTGTAGACTAAGTTTGCTTCTCTTATTTTTTTCAGTTAAGGATAACAATCTCCTATTTCCAACAGAGTTTTTTGCGGATTTTTCTGAGCTCAGGGCTATTTTTCTACATTTTCTAGAAGATATGTATATTTTTATGAATGATAGGATTTTTTGGACTAATTTTTTCTTCTCTTATTTTTTCGTTAAAGATGGTGATCACCCAGTTCTAACGGACATTTTTGCGGATTTTCTAAGCTTCGGGTAATTTTCTACATTTTCTGTAAGATATAGATATTTATATTAAATGATATGATTTTTATAGCTTATTTTTGTCTTCTCTTATTTTTAAGTTGAAGATGACGATCCCCCGGTTCCAAAAGAAATTTTTGCGTATTTTCCTGAGCTCGGGGCTTTATTCTATATTTTTGGAAGATAAGTATCTTTATATTAATTGATATGATTTTTGTTGCCTAATTTTGTCTTCTCTTATTTTCCGGTTGATGTTGGTGATCTTTTTATTAAATGATATGATTTTTTGGCATTATTTTGCCCTCTCTTATATGTCGGTAGAAGATGGCGATCTCCCGGTTCCAATAAACATTTTTGCAGATTTTTCTGAACTCCAAGCTATTTTTCACATTTTCTGTAAGATATGGATCGTTTATTTTAAATGATATCAAGGAAGACAAAATTATGTCAAAAATGTCTGTTGTAACCGAGAAATCGCCATCTTCAACTGAAATTTAAGAGAAGACAAAATTCGGAACCGGGAAATTGCTATCTTCATTTATAAAAATGTCCGTTGTAACCGGGATATCTCCATCTTCAACTGATAAGATTTTTATATATCATTTTCTGAGCTTGATGCTATTTTCTACATTTTATGAAAGATATGGATCTTTTTATTATTTGAAATGATTTTTATAGCCTAAATTTGTATTCTATTATTTTCTAGTTGAAGATAGCAGTCTTTTTATTAAATGATATGATTTTTGGCCTAATTTTGTCTTCTCTTATATTCCAATTGAAGCTGACGATCTCCTGGTTCCAACGGACATTTTGCGGATTTTTCTGAGCTCCGGGCTATTTTCCACTTTTTTGGAAGATATGTATCATTTTATTAAATGATATGATATTTTGGCCTAATTTTGTCTTCTCTTATTTTAATTGAAGGTGGCGATCTCCCGGTTCCATCGGATATATTTTCAGATTTTTCGGAGCTCATGGTTATTTTCTACACTTTCTGAAAGATAAGAAACTTTATATTAAATGATATGATTTTTATATCCTAATTTTTTCTTCTCTTATTTTTCAGTTGAAGATGGCTACCTTTGGGTTCCAACTGACATTTTTGCCGATTTTTCTGAGCTCCATGCTATTTTCTTCATTTAATTAAAGATATGAACTTTAGTAAATGATAAGATTTTTATAGCCTAATTTTGTCTTCTCATATTTTTCAGTTGAAGATGGCGATCTCCATGTTCCAATGGACATTTTTGCGGATTTTTCTTGGCTTTGGGATTTTTTTCTACATTCCTGGAAGATATGAATCTTTTTATTATATGATTTGATTTTTTGGCCTAATTTAATCTTCTCTTTTTTAGTTGAATTTTGTGATCTCCCAGTTCCAACGGACATTGTGCAGATTTTTTTGATCTCGGTGTTATTTTCTATATTTTATGGCAGATATGTATATTTTTATTAAATGATATGATTTTTGACCTGATTTTGTCTCCTATTACTTTTCAGTTGAAGATGGCGATCTCCCGGTTCCAACGGACATTTTTTCGGATTTTCTGAGCTCTGAGTTATTTTCTACATTTTCTGTATGATATAAATCTTTATATTAAATGATATGATTTTTATAACCTAATTTTTTGTCTTCTCTTATTATTCAGTTGAAAATGGCGATCTCCCGGTTCCAATAGACATTTTTGCCGATTTTTCTAAGCTCAGTGATATTTTCTATATTTTCGGGAAGTTATGGATCTTTTTATTAAATGATATGATAATTTGACCTAATTTTTTCTTCTTTAATTTTTTCAGTTGAAGATGGCGATCGCCCTGTTCTAACGAACATTTTTGCGAATTTTTCTAAGCTCGAGCTATTTTCTACTTTTTGGAATGTTATGTATCTTTTTATTAAATGATTGTATTTTTATAGCCTAATTTTTTCTTTCCAACAGACATTTTTGCGTATTTTTTGAGCTCGGTGCTATTTTCTACATTTTATGGAAGATATAGAATTTTTTATTAAATAATATGATTTTATACCCTACGTTAGCCTTCTCTTATTTTTTCAGTTGAAGAAGGCAATCTCTCGGTTCCAACGGACATTTTTATAGATTTTTCTGAGCTCCAAACTATTTTTATGGTCTAATTTTATCTTCTCTTATTTTTCAGTTGAAGATGACGATCTCTCGGTTCTAAGAGACATTTTTGCATATTATTCTGACCTCGGGGCTATTTTCTAAATTTTCTAGAATATATGTATCTTTTTATTAAATGATATTATGTATGTCCTAATTTTTTCTTCTCTTATATTTCAGTTGAAGATGGCGATCTACCGGTTCCAACGGATATTTTTGCGGATTTTTATGAGCTCGGTGCTATTTTCTATTTTTATGAAAGATAAGAATCTTTTTATTAAATGATACGATTTTATAGCCTACATTTGTCTTCTCTTATTTTTTTAGTTGAAGATAGCGATCTACCCATTCCAACAGACATTTTTACGAATTTTTCTTAGCTTGTGAATATTTTTTCTACCTTTTCTGAAGATATGGAAATTTTAATTAAATAATATGATTTTTGGGCCCAATTTTGTCTTCTCATTTTTCAGTTGAAGATGGCGATCTCCCGGTTCCAATTTACATTTGTACGGATTTTTTGAGCTCCGGGCTATTTTCTACATTATCTATAAGATATGGATCTTTATATTAAATGATATGATTTTTATAGCATAATTTTGTCTTCTCTTATTTTTCAGCTGAAGATGGAGATCTCCTTGTTCCAACGAATATTTTTGCGGATTTTTCTGAGCTCGGGGCTATTTTTCTATATTTTTGGGAAGTTATGAATCTTTTTATTAAATGATATGAATTTTTGGCCAAATTTTGTCTTTTCTTATTTTTCAGCTGAAGGTGGCGATCTCACAGTTCCAACATACATTTTTGAGGATTATTCTATCCTCGAGGCTATTTTCTAAATTTTCTAGAAGATATGGATCTTTTATTAAATGATTTGATTTTTGGCCTAATTTTGCCTTCTCTTATTTTTCAGTTGAAGATGGCGATCTTCCGGTTCCAACTAATATTTTTGCGGATTTTCTAAACTCGGTGCTATTTTCTACATTTTATGGAAGATACACTACAAGAAACTAGTCATGTACAACTTTCATAGGACAATGTTTCTATTTTGGCTGTTGTAATAAAAGTTTATCACAACTTTTTTCTCTCTGAAAGTTGTAAAAATGTTTATTACAACTTTTTCATGGATAGTTGTAAAAAGTGGTTATTTCAACTTTTTTCGTGGGTAGTTGTAAAAAATGTTTATTACAACTTTTTTCGTGAATAGTTGTAAATGTTAATTTTGACACCACAACTATTTTTCTCTGAAAGTTGTAAAAATGATTATTACAACTTTTTCGTGGATAGTTGTAAAAAATGGTTATTACAACTTTTTTCCGTGAATAGTTATAAATGATAATTTTGACACCACAAGTATTAATTATTGCTAATGAACAATTTTTTTATTTGGCTAAAATATATAGTTAGAACATGAAGTTTAAGGAAAAAATTCTATCAGGGCCATTTTTGATAGTAATGAGAAGTTAATATGAAATGGTTAAAAAAGAAGAAAGTGGGTTCATTTGTGCTTGAGACGGAAAAAAATTTCTAATGCTAAATGTGGCCCGTAATTGACAGATCCATAGGTTAGCAACATTATAAAAAGATACGCACCGTACTTTGTCATCAATGCTTTTTCCAAATAATCCCTTTTTCTATTTACAAACGTTAATTTAAAAGTAAGAGGGAGTTTGACTATGTGGAAGAGGGGAAGAAAGTGCGAACGTAAGACATCTTCAACAATTTTGAGATCGAAAATAAAACACTAGCAAGTAACTCTAGTAGGCCAACCCTAATCCAAACTGTTGCTCCTCTCTTTCTCCCCTCTTGCCTAGCCCCATCTCTGTAAGTTGGTTATGGCCTGATATGGCCAAATCAACTGGTAACCGACCCGATACTCGGTTGTGGATTTTCCTCAAACGAGAGACCAAGTCTCACATGGTCTTTGAGGAAATCGTGGGTCGGTTGAGGAAAATCCAGGGGCGGTTGCAGGATGGAAGATATGGTGGTGGCCCTATAAATAGAGAAGAGAGGTTTCTCTTCTTTAGCATCAAAACTCTCAGCCATATCTGGAATCCCCAAAATACATTTCTTTCCTTGCTCGTTCTCTCATTGGTATTAGAGCAAGCTTCTTCTCGATCCACGTCCCAAAATCCGTCACCTCTTCCTCAACCATTCTTCATTCCAATTCCTCCTTGATCGTATAGCCTCATCTCCACGCACTCGACTTCGACCCCGAGGCAAATCTAGGCGGCCTTTCAAAGCCGTTGTCTTCATCGAGAAAAGGCGATTGGCTCACTAATCCTTGCATCAAAGAAGGCAGCAAGCCCCGACGCTTGTGTGGTTCAATGCACAACTCCTG
>JAULAV010009022.1:0-71822 GCA_030789695.1 Scilla litardierei
GATCATCCAACTCAACAGGGACTGATCTCTTTAGGATATTGTTTGCATTGACCTCAACCAGGCATCTCGCGTACGAGATTCTGTCTAAATTGGCCGTAGCTCTATCAAGACAAATAGGCTTCCCCACAACACTGGCAATGGAATTGAGGATTTCAAGCATCCACATTGACAGTGGAAGATTATGAAATTGGACCCAAACCGGGACGGCAGTTAGGATATCCCTATCATGCTTGGTAGAAGGGGTCCAATTCTGTAGCACCACAAGACGGCCATCAAAGAGCCAAGGACCGACATGTAGTATAGAGTCTCTATCTTCACAGTTCTCAAATCTGAAATAGAAATACCCATTTTCTCTTGAAAATATACGAACGCCTCCTTTGATACGCCAGAGGCGTTCAGTCCACGCCTTAATTTAACCATAGTAAGGGACATCACCAAGGACATAACCTACTAGAGTATTTTGCCATCGAGCCGTACCTTTCAAAATGTCTGCTTCTGCTACTTTGGCCTTTTCCACGCCATCAACACTGATAATTGGCGGTACAAAACTCATTACCAGAGGATCCGCATACTTCCTCCTTGAAGCACAAATATCCACCCAGGAACGCTTCCCATCAGAGGGGGAGACATGAAATTGGCTATGCGGCCTAATAGGCAATTTCACCCGAGGCTGATCAAGGACTGTAGGAAGCGAAACATTTTTGCGCCCTCCGTTAGGACCTCCCCCAGATCGATTGGCTACCCCAAAAGTACGCATGGATCGAAAAGCCCCAGGCCTTCGATGATCAAGGCCGCCCAGATCACCCAAAGGTTTGGGTTTTTTCCGACGGGATACAATCTGCCAGCGCGCATCCCGATTGACAGCTACGACTTCTTCGAAACCCTTGCCGACGTTGATCCCTGAAGAAGAAGGGCCTTTCTGCAAGCCGCCATCGCCAGGGAGATCGCTCATCTCACTAGGGGTTTTTTTTGTATATAACTCAAAGTACCATGTTATGTTAAGTTTAGTATGCATGCTTATGATGTAATGTTTTATTTAGTGGAAGTATGCATAGTTTGCCAAAATATACCATGTAACATCCCATATTAGTGTAGACCATGTTGCCTTTAAGCTTCCTTTCTTAGCTTTAAAATCATTATCATGTCAAATTATTAGGATGTTAATGGTAGTATGACTAGTAGCTTCATGTTAGTCTGTCAATATGCTATAATAGCTATGTTAATGATATGCTGTAAAATTTTCAGTTCTGTCATGTAGATTCAAAAATTTATATCTGCTAGTGTACACCTTCAAATGTGATGATTCAAGATGTTTTGAAAAGATCACGAAGTTAACTACAACTTTTTAGAAGAAAGTAGAGCCTAGTTTTGAATGGAGAAGGTGTAAATAGACGAATTTACCATGGCGTCAGTTTTAAACAGATTCTACCAAATTGTGGAAAACATTTCATAACTCTCTCTACAGACCCCAAAATGACTGAATCTTAGATAATTTAGAAACAGAACTTAAGCATCTACAACTTTTATGTTCAGCACTAAACCAGATTATGGCCTTAGATAGCTGTTTTAGACTGATATATCAGAGTCCAGATTTAAACCAGAATTCTGGAGTTGTCATATAAATATCAGGCTAAATTTGTGAAAATTATGGTGCTAAGAATGGTGATATGCATGCTTATGGGTGTAATGTTGTTATCCATGTAGTTAATTATGTTATGAGAATAGTTCATGCTTATGGATGTAATGTTATGCTTATACTATGTCATACAAATGCCATGTTATGCTCCTTATTCTCATATTAGCATACTTTATGGCAAGATGCTTCCATACCATGATGTATTTCATATTCAGAATGATTTATATGTTAATTGGAAACATAAGATGTTTTAGTGTATGTGAAATTTGTCAGGGTAAGAATGGTATCTTAACAGAAATTAACACCACATAGACCAAAGTGCCACATGGACCAGCATGCCACAGAAATGCCGGACACCACCTCCTGAATCCATTGGACCACCTCTTGAATCTATGTGTGGTATGATAGACAACATGGACGTACGTGCTACATAGACCAGCGTTCCACAGAAATGTCGGGGGCCACCTCCTGAATTCATGAGAGCCACCTATAGAATCCATGAGTCACATTGTAGGCACGCTGGCATAGATGGGATCCCTTAGGTGTTGCATTTGATTCATAACCATTCATATGCATCATGTGCATATCTATGATTATCTGCCTTTACTTCACGCTTATTTAATTCTATAGCTCTTACTTTTCAATATCTGCATGTGATGTTGTTTACTTTCCCTGCATGTTAATTCAGTAGACCTTATTTACAGTACTTGTTCCTTATGTGTAAATTGTAGACCTGTTTACAGTTAAGTGACCAGACCCTAGTTTGGAAGAACAGTTTTAAAACTAGACCTTACTTAGCGATGTTACGATTTTCTACTGGGTCATGCGTTGAAGTTTCCTATTTACTTTTTCCAGGTTTCAGAGCAGACAGCCAGATCAGGCCTGACTCGAGAGTTAGCTTTCAGTTCGTGGTAGAGATGGAATCCTCAGAGGGCAGCCTGTTCAGTTGGTTCTCAGGCTAGTTTAGGGAGTGTGTTGTACTGGTGTGGACCTTTATGTCTTTTGTGGATTTTTCTGGGATTTCTTCTGTTTTTCACTTTTGTATTTGAGGATGAGATGATGTAAATAAAGAGGTACCTTTGTTTTAATAATAAAGAATGTTGGACTTGTATATGAATGTCTCTTATTTTTTGTAATGGAGCATTACTTGTACTTTCCAGCATATGCACAGTGACCTGCATTATTCTTCTTGTAGACTCTCTTTCTTCCCTTTCTTTTTAACTCTCGCTGCTCTAGGAATATTTGGGACAGATTCGTACTTCCCAGATATCATGGGAAGCAGGACGTTACATTTGGTGGCTCATACAGGTCATCGCACTAAGGCATGCATAAAGTAGTGCGGGGAATGCTCCATAGAGAATAGTCGTGTCTTAAGGTGGGTAGTGGCCTTAGAGACTAGACTTAGAAATTATTAGTATAGAGCCCTACCTATAGAAGGCTAAGAAAGAACCAGGTTTCAGGTGGATAGGTTGTCACCTATAGTGACGTTCTACGGCATACACTGTTGTGTACATAGGTGCAGTTGGTATGTATTCATGGGTTGGTATGATTGGTTCTATATGTGTGCTATATGTTGCATATGTAAGGTATATGCTATAAATATTTCTTTATGGAAGTATGTGTAGTTTTAATATATAAGCAAATGTAAGAATGTTTGTATGTATACATAGATTATGGATGTATTTATATGTGTGTTCGTTATGCATGTCTCTTGTTGTATGTGCATTTGTTATGAAGATATATATAAATACATATGAGTGATACATATATCTAGCTGTATGAATGTATGCTTGTATGTATGTATCTATGCATGTATGTTACTTATGTGACTTGGTGTTTGTGCTTGTACATATGTGTACATATGTCTATGCTGTGAATGTAGTAGGTGCATGTATGGCTATTGTATGAGTGTGGTATAATTGAATATATGAAGTGATATGAATGTAGGCATGTGTGTGTATGTATGTGTTGTGGTTCCTTCATCGTGGTGTTTATTGACTTGTAAGTAATATTGCTTGTGTTCGATGTGTTGGTTTATTGCGTGTATATGTCATGTATACATAAATTTGTATAACTATGTGGAGTACTTATATGAAAATGTGGTGTATGAATACTAGGGTGTACATATATCTTCTTGAGTGTTGTGTTTGTGCAGTGTATGTACGTATATGCGATACATATAGCTATGTGTGGTTTGAGTATATGTAGTATTGTTTGTATTTCGTGGGTGGGACGACTCTTAGATTCATTTAGCCTTTGTTTAGACCATTAACTTTAGAAAGTCCGAGGACGGACTTTGTTTTTAAGATGGGTAGAATGTAATACCCTGTTTTCGTATATACAGGTATAATGTACGTATTTCTAGACGTATATATACGTATGCAATTTTCAGGTATTTTTATACATTTTAAATAATTTTCTAATGACCAAATTATTTTTCAATAATTATTTTAAATATCATTTGGATTAAATGGATTAGTATTTAGATGGTATACTTGGCATTTGGTGAGTAAGGGTATTTTAGTGGAGTATTTCTATTTATTAGAAAATAGAAATCCATAAATTTCCTAATGGAGACACCTAGCCAAAGAGGTGTCATCGCCTCTTTAGTTTTCACCTAACTATCTCCATTTGGCAAGCTAAGAGGGAATTAAGGGATGACGAGGATGAGTGGATGAATAAAAGAGAAGAAATTGGGAAAAATTAAAAGAAGAAGAAGAATAAAAAATTCAAGTTCTCATCCCTTCTTCTCTCTCCCCTCTCCTCCATTTGCACCTCCCACTCCTCCTCCACCTCCATCTCCATCTCCTTAATTCAATCCCCCCATTAACATCTACCATTGGCGCTTAAGTTATGGAAGAAGAAAGCTTGAGGATTGATGGGGTCTTCAAGGAGAAGAAGGGCCAAAGAAATTAAGAAGGAGATATTTGAGGTAGGAGTTCTAACTTCCTAGTTAGGATGTAGTTTTAGGACTGTGGTTATAGAGTTTCATCACCTATTTAGTTTTAAGTTGGAATTTGATTTAGAATTCTAGTTTAAGCCCCATGCTAGTAAAGTGCCATGGTATGTTAAGTTTAGTATGCATGCTTATGATGCAATGTTTTATTTAGTGGAAGTATAGTTTGCCAAAATATACCATGTAACATTCCATGCTAGTGTAGACCATGTTGCCATTATGCTTCCTTTTTTAGCTTTAAAATCATTATCATGTCAAATTATTAGGATGACAATGGTAGTAAGACTAGTAGCTTCATGTTAGTCAGTCAATATGCTATAATAGCTATGTCAATGATATACTGTAAAATTTTCAGTTCAAAAATTCATATCTGCTAGTGTAGATCTCCAAATGGGATGATTCAAGATGTTTTGGAAAGTTCTTGAAGTTAACTACTACTCTCTAGAAGAAAGCAGAGCCTAGTTTTGAATGTAGGAAGGTGTAAATAGACGACTTTACCATGGTGTCAGTTTTAGACAGATTCTGCTACATTGTGGAAAAAATTCATAACTCTCTCTACAGACCACCCCCCAAATGACACAATCTTAGATAATTTGGAAACAGAACTTAAGCATTTACAACTTTTATGTTCAACACTAAACCAGATTATGGCCTTAGATAGCTGTTTTAGACTGATATATAAGAGTCCAGATTTAAAACAGAATTCCGTAGTTGTCATATAAATATCATGCTAAAGTTTGTGAAAATTATGGTGCTAAGAATGGTGATATTCATGCTTATGGATGTAATGTTGTTATCCATGTAGTAAATTATGTTATGAGAATAGTTCATGCTTATGGATGTAATGTTATGCTTGTACTATGTCACACAAATGCCATGTTATGCTCCTTATTTTCATATTAGCATGCTTTATGACAAGATGCTTCCATAGCATGATGTGTTTCATATTAGGAATGATGGAGAAATATGTTAATTGGGAACATAAAATGTTGTAGTGTATATGAAATTTGTCATGAAAAGAATGGTAGCTTAACAGAAATTAACACCACATAGACCAAAGTGTCACATGGACCAGCATACCACGGAAATGCCAGAGGGCACCCCCTGAATTCATGGGGACCACCTCATTAATCTATGTGTGGTATGATAGCCGACATAGACCTACGTGCTAAATAGACCAGCGTGCCACGGAAATGCCGATGCCACCTTCTGAATCCATTGGAGCCACCTCAAGAATCCATGAGGCACATTGTAGGCACGCTGGCATAGATGTGATCCCTTAGGTGTTGCATTTGTATTCATAACCATTCATATGCATCATGTGCATATCTGTGATTGTTTGCCTTACCTCACGCTTATTTAATTCTGTAGCTCTTACTTTCAATATTTGCATGTGATGTTGTTTTTCTTTCCTTGCATGTTATTTCAATGGGCCTTATTTACAGTACTTGTTCCTTATGCGTAAATAGTAGACCTATTTACAGTTAAGTGACCAGGCCCTAGTTAGGAAGAACAGTTCTAAAACTAGCAATGTTAGGATTTCCTACTGGGTCACGTGTCCCATTTTTCCAGATTTCAAAGCAGTACACCCAGATTAGGCCTGACTCAGGAGTTAGTTTCAGTTCGTGGTAGAGATGGAATCCTCAGTGGGCAGCCTCTTCGGTTGGTTCTTAGGGTAGTCTAGGGAGTGAGTTATACTGGTGTGGACCTTTATCTCTTTTGGAGATTTTTCTGGGATTTCTTCTGTTTTTCACTTTTGTATTTGAGGAATAGATGATGTAAATAAAGAGGTACCATTGTTTTAATAATAAAGAATATTGGACTTGTATATGATTGTTTCATAATTTCTGTGTTGAAGCATTACTTGTACTTCCCAGCATGTGCACAGTGACCTGCATTATACTTCGTGTAGACTCTCTTCCTTCTCTTTCTTTTTAAAACTTGCTGCTTTAGAAGTAATTGGGACGGATTCGTACTTCCCGGGTATCCTGGGGAGCGGGCCATCACATTTGGCAGCCCATGTAGGCCACCACAGTACGGCATGCGTAAGGTAGTGTGGGTAATGCTACATAGAGAAAAATCGTGTCTTAGGGTGGGTAGTGGCCTTAGAGTCTAGACTCAAACATTATTAGTATAGAACACTACCTATTGAAGGCTAAGCAAGAACCTGGTTACAGGTGGATAGATTGTCACTTAAGTGTGACGTTTCTACGGCATACACTGCTGTGTACATAGGTGCAGTTGATATGTATTCATGGGTTGGTATAATTGGTGCTATATGTGTGCTATATGTTGCATATGTAAGGTATATGCTATAGATATTTCTTTATGGACGTATGTGTAGTTTTAATATATAAGCATATGTAAAGATGTTTGTATGTATACATAGAGAGAGATATTGGTATGTATGGATGTATCCATGTGTGTGTTCGTTATGTGTGTCTCTTGTTGTATATGCATTTGTTATGCTGATATATAAAACAACATATGAGTGATACATATGTATAGCTGTATGAATGTATACTTGTATTTATGTATCTTTGTTTGTATGTTACTTATGTGACTTGTTGTTTGTGCTTGTACATATGTATACATATGTCTATGATATGAATGTAGTAGGTGCATGTACAGCTATTGTATGAGTGCGGTATAAGTGAATGTATGAAGTGATATGAATGTAGGCATGTGTATATATGTATGTGTTGTTGTTCCTTCATCGTGGTGTATATGGACTTGTAAGTAATATTGCTTGTGTTTGATGTGCTGGTGTATTGCGTGTATATGTCATGTATACATATGTTTGTATAACTATGTGGAGTACTTGTATAAAAATATGGTGTATAAATACTATGGTGTATATATATTTGCTTGAGTGGTGTGTATGTGCAGTGTATATATGTATATGTGATACACATAGCTATGAGTGATTGGAGTATACGTAGTGTTGTTTTTATTTCGTGGGTGGGACGACCCTTAGATCCATTTAGCCTTCGGTTAGACCCTTAAATTTAGAAAGTCCGAGGAGGGCTTTGTTTTTAAGATGGGTAGAATGTAATACCCTGTTTTCGTATACACAGGTATAATATATGTATTTCTAGACGTATTTGAAAGTATGAATTTTTTGGGTATTTTTATAAATTTTTCATAATTTTCTAATGACCAAATTATTTTTAAATAATTTTTTAAACATCATTTGGATAAAATGGATGAGTATTTAGATGGTATACTTGGTATTTGGTGAGTAAGGATATTTTAGTAGAGTATTTTCTATTTAGTAGAAAATAGAACTCCCTAAATTTCCTAGAGGAGACACCTAGCCTAAGAGGTGTCATCACCTCTTTGATTTTCACCTAACTCTTTCCATTTGGCAAGCTAAGAGAGAATTAAGGGATGACATGTGGGTATTGGGCCATCCCCTCCCCGTAGCCTCTATAGTCAGACGGGTATTAGGCCGTCGCCTACCCCGCATAAGGCGCTCTGGTTTGGGTGGCGAAGCTCCGTAAGCTTGCCCCGGAGGTCTTCACTGGTGGGGGGACCGAGCGCGTAGCTCGGCCCGTGCCTCTCTCCGGTTTGGGGGGCGAGGATTGGTCCTGCCCCGAAGTCTTTGAGAGGGCGGGTATTGGACCGTCGTCTCACCGCAGCCTCTATAGTCGGACGGGTATTGGGCCGTCGCCTACCCTGCATATGTGCTCCGGTTTGGGTGGCGAAGCTTCGTAAGCTTGCCACGGAGGTCTTCACTGGTGGGAGGGGAGCGAGCACTTAGCTCGGCCCGTGTCCCTCTCTGGTTTGGGTGGCGAGGATTGGTCCTGCCCTGGAGTCTTTGAGAGGGCGGGTATTGGGCCGTCCCCTCCCCCAAGCCTTTATAGTCAGACGGGTATTGGGCCGTCGCCTACCCCGCATATGGCGCTCCGGTTTGGGTGGCGAAGATCTGTAAGCTTGCCCCGGAGGTCTTCACTGGTGGGGGGAGCGAGCACGTAGCTCGGCCCGTGCCCCTCTCCGGTTTGTGTGGCGAGGATTGGTCCTGCCTCGGAGTCTTTGAGAGGGCGGGTATTGGGCCGTCGCCTCCCCGTAGCCTCTATAGTCGGACGGGTATTGGGCCGTCGCCTACCCCGTGTATGGCGCTTCGGTTTGGGTGGCGAAGCTCCGTAAGCTTGCCCGGAAGGTCTTCACTGGTGGCGGGAAGCAAGCACGTAGCTCGGCTTGTGCCCCTCTCCGGTTTGGGTGGCGAGGATTGGTCCTGCCCCAGAGTCTTTAAGATGGCGGGTATTGGGCCGTCTCCTCCCCGTAGCCTCTATAGTCGGACGGGTATTGAGCCATCGCCTACCCCGCATATGGCGCTCCGGTTTGGGTGGCGAAGCTCCGTAAGCTTGCCCCAGAGGTCTTCACTGGTGGGGGAAGTTAGCACGTAGCTCGGCCCGTGCCCCTCTCCGGTTTGGGTGCCGAGGATTGGTCCTGCCCCGGAGTCTTTGAGTGGGCGGGTATTAGGCCGTCGCCTCCCCGCAGCCTCTATAGTCGGACGAGTATTGGGCCGTCACCTACCCCGCATATGGCACTCTGGTTTGGGTGGCGAAGCTCCGTAAGCTTACCTCGGAGGTCTTCACTGGTGGGGGAAGCGAGCGCGTAGCTCGGCCCGTGCCCCTCTCCGGTTTGGGTGGCGAGGATTGGTCCTGCCACGGAGTCTTTGAGAGGGCGGGTATTGGGCCGTCGCCTTCCCGCAGCCTCTATAGTCGGACGGGTATTGGGCCGTCGCCTACCCCGCATATGGCGCTCCAGTTTGGGTGGCGAAGCTCCGTAAGCTTACCCCGGAGGTCTTGTATCTTAAACTGAAACTTTCACGTGGAGACAACGAGATTTGAAAAAGCAAAGGAAGAAGAAGTACTTCATTAAAGACTAACAATTTCCGGTTACACTTTAGTCGGTGCCCTGCGTTCCCTGGGTGGATTAACTCGCCCTCATCGTGGGGGGCTAAGGCAAGCGTGGCTAGTCCGGCGGCATCGATGAACTCGTACGGTCCCTTCCCTCTTGCGGCATTCCCTCAGCGAGTGGTCTCGGTGGGCTGGAAGGTGGTGCCCCTTAGGACCTAGTCACCGATTCAGAAGTTCCATCCCTCCACCCACGTGTCGCAGTGCCTGTGGGAACGGTCTTCCCCTCCTTCACGGCCGCGGGTATCCCGACGGCTTCTTCATCAGGCGTCGGCCTTCGGCTGTAAAAGTCTTCGCTCTTATAGAGGAGGCCGACCAACATGGTTTGCTCCGGACCCTTGTGCTTGGTTGACCCCACGTAGTAGCTCCTGGATAGCTTCTGGCTCCCCCGCACTAACCCCACCCCTCGCGGGGTTTGGAAATTGACCATCTGGTGAAGCAGGCTGGGGAGCGCCTCGATGGTCGTCATGTATGGCCGCCCTATGATCCCATTATATGTCGACGCGATGTCGACAACCACAAACTGCGTCATGCGGGTGACAACCCTCGATTCCTCTCTGAGAGACACCGGTAAGGTGATCACCTCCACAATAGGGGTTGAGTGGCCAGTGAAGCCGACGATGGGCCCCGTGCAAGGTCTCAAGTCTGCCTGCCTTAGTGCCATCTTCTCAATCGTCAACATAAAAAGGATGTCGCAAGAGCTCCCAGTGTCGATCAGGAGGCGGCTGACGACGACCGTCCCGATCTGGGCCTCGATTACGATGGCGTCATCATGTGGCAGTTCGATTCCCTCCAGATCTTCGTCGCTAAAGGTAATGGGAGGTCAGGCTGCCATTCTCCCCTTCGTGTCCCCGCCGAGACCCGATGTCATCACTTGTCGCGCGTACGCCTTCTTGCTCGACGACGACGCTCCTCCCGAGGACAGTCCACCGCATATCATATTTATGCGCATGACCAGCTTCGGGGGGAGAGATTCCTCCCGCTCCCCGGCGGTGGTGGGTCAGCTCGATGTGCCCTCCGGTGGTTCCCATCTTCTCGGTCCGACCTTCTGCCCTCGACGAAGCCCCCGAGGTGGCCCGCCTGGATCAGCCGCACGATCTCCCTCTTAATGATGAAGCAATTGTCGGTGTCATGTCCGTGGTCCTGGTGGTACCGGCAATACTTTTGGAAATCTCGCCGCGCCGGGTTCGATTTCATCTCTCTGGGCGGCTCTTGCAGCAGTCCGGCCCTCGTTGTCGCGGCCAACACCTCTATCATGGGGGGCATTGAGCTGTGTGTAGTGGGCCCGTAGGGGCCCCTCCAGGCTCGGGATGGCTCGGGCAGGCTCTTGGGCCGGGGCGAACTCTCGGGCCAGGCCCGGGCGATCTTGCGGGCGACGCCCCGTCGGGTCGTGCCTGGGTTGGGCCAGCTGGTCACGCCCCCGAGGCCCATCTTCTTTCCTCGGTTGTAGATGCGATCGAGGCTCGCCTTGGAGTGGCCTCGCCGGGGGGAACAGTTTCTTCATGCCGAGAGTCTCCTCGGCTAGCGCATGCCTCTTGGTCATAGCGACTAGTGCCTCGTAGTCGGCCGGCTGATCTCGGAGCAGGGACTTGTGAAGGCTCCGATTCCGCAGCCCCGTCTTGAAGGCTAGCATGAGCACCTCATCGCCGCAGGTCACCATCGCTCGTCTCTCATCCTGGAAGCGGTGCAGGTATTTTCCAGTCGTCTCTCCTTCCACTTGGACTATCGTGCTGAGGTAATCCAAGGGCTTCTTCTTCGTACACCCGGACTGGAACTCCTGGCAGAACTCGTGGGACAGTTCACCAAAGCTCCCAATGGATCTCGCGGGTATACCGAAGTACCAATCCAACGCCGTGTCCCTCAGACTTTGCGATAAAAGCTTGCATAGGAACGCGTCATCCACATCCTGCGCCTCCATTGCCCCCCGGTATTGTTGCACGTGTGAGAGGTGGTCGCCTCTTCTGTTGTAGGTGGCCAGGTGGGGGGCCTTGAATCTTACGGGTCTCGGTGTGGACGTGATCCACCGTGCCAACAGCGTGGCCTCCTCAGGGTAGGCGGGGCGCTCTGGACTGTTCGCCAAAGCTCCCAATGGATCTCGCGGGTATGCCGAAGTACCAATCCAACGCCGTGTCCCTCAGACTTTGCGAGAAAAGCTGGCATATGAACGCGTCATCCACATCATGTGCCTCCATTGCCCACGGTATTGTTGCATGTGCGAGAGGTGGTCGCCTCTTCTGTTGTAGGTGGCCAGGTGGGGGGGCCTTGAATCTTACAGGTCTCAGTGTGGACGTGATCCACCGTGCCAACGGCGTGGACTCCTCAGGGTAGGTGGGGTGCTATGGAGCGTGCCCTCTCCGCCATTCCAGGGTTTGGCTCCAGTCGCGCCTTGGCTGTCGACGGTCGTCGTGCCCCGGGGAATAGCGAAGCGGTTGCCTGGGGGGACTCCTTTCGTGGGTAGAGGATTCATCGGGCGGGCTACGGCCATCCCAGTACCACCGTCCCCCGGACGTCTCCTCTGGGACCACTCTCCGCTCCTGATTCTCCCTCAGGAGCCTTTCGCGTTCGGCGGCGAGGAAGCAGAGTTGTCGATGAACGACTTCTTCGTCCAGACGATCGGGAGAGAGATGCCGACGGGGCAGACTTTTCCCTCGAGGTGGAGACCTGGCAAGTGACGGGCCGCGCCCGTCCATGTGTCGCCGGCCCGTCGTCGACACCTCCGAGATCCCCTGGTTCTCTTCGTTCTCCCTCCAGAGACTTTCGCGTTCTGCGATAATGAAGCGGAGTTGGCATCGGGCGGTCTCGTCGTCCAGGAGGGCCTGCTGGGCCGCCTCAGCCGCTTCACCCAAATGCCTCTGCACGACGGCCGTCTCCTCCCGGTGCCTCCGCAGCCGCGCGATCTCCATTTCTTCCTCCAAGAGCTTTCGTTGGGCCGCAATCTCCTTGGCGAGCCCCTGGTCTCCCCCCTCCTCCTCGAACTGAGGATGAAGATTCTGTCTCACATTCAGTGGCTCAGAGGGGCCGGGGGGAGCTTCCGTCCCTATTGTTTCAAAGCCCGCCATCGCCTTAGTGAAGGCCTCGAAGCTCTGTTGTATCGCGCGGGCCGATGCCTGGACTATCTCGACCTCTACCCCAGGGGGTGGGTCAGTCTTAGGAGTCATTTGTTGAGAGGGTGGTTCTTGATCCATGGGTCCTTGCCGTGGTCAGGGTTTCGGGTGATTGGTATGGGGTCTGTCATGGGTGTGACCCTTCGTTCCCACAGACGGCGCCAATTGTTGCGGGGTGGAACTCGCGTACAATGAATTTGTAGTATGGGGAACCAAGGGCACGGTGGTTATGCTAATGACGGGATCAGGGTAGGCTATTTGACATGTGATTAGTGGGGTGGTGAGGCTGAGCTTGTTGCGGAAGCTGACCACGGTATCAAATCCAGTCGGATGCAGAGGAGGGGCCGAACTGCCTAGGTTGAGGGCGAGCACGACCGGTGACGACGAGCTAACCTGCGCAAGGAGCAACTCGTCAAAAAGGCCGGGTTGGGGTCCAACCCTTAGCCTCTCCGATGCCTAAGTCAGTAACAGGACTTAAAGCGGGGGCTAGGCACGCAGGTCGGACTGTGGGTGAGTCGACCGTACGTGACAAGCTATGAGTGGAAGAACAAAGATATGGATGACCTTTGCACTTGTATGTGAGTAATGAGACTAAGAGTGAATTTGCCAACCTCTTCACTATCGGAGGCGAAGGTGTATTTATTCCTGACGGTAGGTGGGTACGTGAGGCTGACCTGGCATGCTGACTCGACGTGCTGAGCTGGCCTCGCTGTCAGCGGAAGCTTCGGACAAGGATCTCAGGAACAGGAGTGTCAGCCACGCTTTTGTCAGACGGCACAGCGGCCAGGGGCGCTTTTGTCAGGGTGTCAAGGCCGAAAGAATTAAGTGTCAGGGGGCGCAGCAGCCAGGGGGTGCTTTGTCAGGTGGTAGGGTGGCGTAAGTGTCAGTTGTGTCCTTGTACTAGGTTGTTTGTCGTGTCCGATGAGCTAAGGATCCGACGAAGCACCTCCCAGTGGCAGGGCCCCTGACGAGCCTCCGGGCCGACTTGGGCAGTGGACGTGCGGCCTAGCTGCACATTTTTAGGTATGGATCCTGGATCGCCGGGGGGGACGGGTGTGCCTCTGTCAACATCCGAGGCTGCGTTGTCCAAACATGCCTCGAGTGCGCTGTTCCTGGCGGACCGAGCGAGAGCGGTTAAGCGCCTCTGTTAGTGGGCAAGGCAAGGTGCGCCCATCCCCCTGTAGTTTCGGACTTTCAGGTCGACTGGCGCCCTACAAGCATCTGAAGTTCGGGCGAGGGGCGCCCCGTCATTGGGCTGGCTGCCCGTTCGGGAGGGGCGTGCCAACGGGGCACCTCGGTGGTTTGGGGCGGAAGGTCGGACTATCATGATCTTCTGGTCGTAACAGACTAAGTTTGTCTTCTCTTATTTTTCTGTTGCAGATGGTGATATCATGTTTCCAACGGATTTTTTTGCGGGTTTTTTTGATCTCAGTGCTATTTTCTAAATTTTGTGGAAAATATTTATCTTTTTATTAAATGATATGATTTATATAGCCTAAGTTTGTCTGCTTTTATTTTCCAGTTGAATATGGCGATCTCCCAGTTCCAAAAGACATTTTTGTGGATTTTTCTGAGGTCGGGGCTATTTTTACATTTTATTACAGATATAAATCTTTTTATTAAATGATTTGATTTTTGTAGCTTAATTTTGTCTTCTCTTATTTTTTTAGTTAAAGATGGCGATCTCCTGTTTCCAGCAGACATTTTTTCGGATTTTTAGCTCGGAGCTATTTTCTAGAAGATACGTATCTTTTATTATAAATGATATGATATGTATCTTTTTATTAAATGATATGATTTTTGGGACTAATTTTGTCTTCTCTTATTTTTTTCGTTAAAGATGGCGATCTTCCGGTTCTAACAGACATTTTTGCGGATTTTTCTGAGCCCCGGACAATGTTCTACATTTTTTGTCAGATACAGATCTTTATGTTAAATGATATGATTTTTATAGCCTATTTTTGTTTTCGCTTATTTTTCTGTTGAAGATGGCGATCTCTCGGTTCTAACGAAATTTTTTGCGTATTTTTCTGAGCTCGGGGCTATTTTCTTTTTTAGGAAGATAACGATCTTTATATTAATTTATATGATTTTTGTTGCCTAATTTTGTCTTCTCTTATTTCCAGTTGATGATGGCGATCATTTTATCAAATGATATGATTTTTGGCCTTATTTTGTCTTCTCCTATATTTCGAAAGAAGATGGCGATCTCCCGATTCCAACGAACATTTTTGCGGATTTTTCTGAAATCCGGGCTATTTTCATATTTTTTGAAGATGTGGAATGTTTTAGTAAATAATGTCAGAGAAGACAAAATTAGGCCAAAATTGTCTGTTGAAACTGGGAAATTGCCATCTACAATTGAAATATAATAGAAGACAAAATTTGGAACTGTGAAAACACCATCTTCATGTATAAAAATGTTCGTAGTAACCGGGATATCACCATCTTCAACTGATAAGACTTTTTGTATATCATTTTCTGGGCTTGGTGGTATTTTCTACATTTTATGAAAGATATGGATCTTTTTATTAATTGATATGATTTTTATAGCCTAAATTTGTTTTCTCTTATTTTCCAGTTGAAGAAGGCGATATTTTCATTAAATGGTATGATTTTTAGCCTAATTTTGTCTTCTCTTATATTCTAGTTGAAGATGGCAATCTTACGGTTCCAACAGATATTTTTGTGGATTTTTCAGAACTCTTGTCTATTTTCCACTTTTTTGGTAGATATGTATTATTTTAATAAATGATATGATATTTTGGCCTTATTATGTCTTCTCTTATTTTTCAGTTGAAGATGTCGATCTCTCGGTACCAACGAACATTTGTGCGTATTTTTCTGATCTTGGTGTTATTTTCTACACTTTCTGGAAGATAAGAATATTTATATTAAATGATATGATTTTTATCTTATTTTCTGGATGAAGATGGCGATCTCCAAGTTTTTTGCGGATTTTTTCGAGCTCCAGGCTATTTTCTACATTTGATTAAAGATATGGATCTCTTTATTAAATGACAGGATTTTTATAGCCTAATTTTGTCTTCTCATTTTTTTCAGTTGAAGATGGCGATCTTCATGTTCCAACAGACATTTTTTGCAGATTTTTCTTAGCTTTGGGCTTTTTTCTACATTTTTTGGAAGATATGAATCTTTTTATTAAATGATATGATTTCTTAGACTAATTTTGTCTTCTCTTTTTTTTCAGTTGAATGTTGCGATCTCCCGGTTCCAATGGACATTTGTGTGGATTTTTCTGAGCCCGATGTTATTTTCTACATTCTATGGAAAATATGTAATTTTTATTAAATGATATGATTTTATTAAATGATAACGCGAAGGTCACAGGTTCGAGACTTGCATGGGCCACCACTAAAACCTGTCACGCCCTGCTTCCCATTAAACTTGGGAGCGAGGACGCGAGCGGGTCCGCATGGGTTGGAGCGGTGAAGCCCCAACCCAATAAGCGTCTGTGTATGACTACTTGGCAGGGTCTTGCTTGCGAATAATCGAAACAACAAAATGATGTCATCATTATACTTTAACTTCCAGATTACATGTACACAAAGAATTAAGTCCTAGCATGGCCATTACAACAGTTACATGAAATTTAAAATACACCTGAACGAAATACAACAACGAATATTAAACTTTAGCAAAACTGCGAAGAGTCTGTAGCCCTCAGCAGTGGGTCTCGTGCTCCTGGTTCTCCTGGTATCTACAATCAGTCTCCAAGTAACTCTTCAGTGAACTCTGCTCAAAACCTAACGCATATTTCACAAGATAGACAAGGAAATATACGTCAACGAGGGTCGCTCGGCAAGATTTAAAATATTAGTAATAAAAAGGACCCTCGGCAAGATAATATAGTTTACAAAGCTTTAGGGATGAATGATGCAATATGATTCCAATAAGATGAAACATGGCAGCACAAAGAACATGTGAGCATAACATCGTGTAGTGTGTAAAGTAGTGGGCAGGCGAAGTGTGGTGCGCAAAGTAACGAACACGACAATGTGTAGTGTGTACAGCAATAAGAATGGCAAGTGTAGTGTGTACAGAAATAAGAATGGCAAGTGTAGTGTGTACAACAATAAGAATGGCAAGTGTAGTGTGTACAGCAATAAGAATGGCAAGTGTAGTGTGTACAGTAATAAGAATGTCAAGTGTGTGTACGACAATAAGCATAGCAATAAGTTTAGCAGGTTGCACAATAGCATCAACAAGGATAAAAAAGTGCATCAATCAATCCCTATCTAGTGACAAGCCCAGTGTCTTAGGGGGAAGTGACTAGCATTACACCCAAGCCAACGGGAGCTACCTGTGGCTCTATACTCACCGACCCGTCCAAGTGTCGGTCAAGTTCACCAATAGAGTGCAATCCAGCATTCCGACATCTACTACATTGGACTACCCCACCCAAAGTGTCCATAAATGTATCTGTAGTTCAATGTTTGTCGTATGGCAAACATTCCGTAAATGCCCCGCGGGCCCAATATCTGTAATGCTCGAAGGCCCAATAGTCCGTATATGCCCGAATGCCCAATGTTCCGTAAAATGCCCGAAGGCCCATTATCACATCTCATTAGAGTGCACATCACATAATAAATGGAAAAACATGGAAGGATAGCATTTCATGTGCATTGTTTAAGGGACTAAAACGAACCAGCATATCAACAGGATCCATTAAAACTATTTCGATTATAAAAGTTGTTACTTGACATTTGGCGATGTATGTTATCTTAGGAGGGTTTAATTATAATAAAAGTACTTGCGCCTTTGAAAGTTGTAGAAAATATTATACTTGCCTGAAGCGATGCGAATTTTGGGCGTCCAAGCAACTGTAGGAAAAACGCGATGAATATGCGTCAACGGATTTTGCGATATTAAGTTAAACGGTGATTAAGCTAATTAAAAATCTAATTTATAATAACGGTTTAAATTAACTCATCTATACACGTTTACAAGTCTTTAACCAATAATGTATAAATGTAACCGTCCTAACAAATTAGTATTCCATGTAAATGATACTAGCACTACAATCATAACAATGAATATGGTGAAGTACTGTCACCATATGAAACTTAGGTGTCTGGTATATAAACTTATAACATTAATTGGCTATAAACCGATTTTTTTATATGATAGTATATAGCACCCACTGCTCACGTGTTACAAACAAGGTATAATATAAAACTTACTGTCCAATCATGCATGCACTTGTTGCTCTTGTGTGTACTTCTCCGTGACGTTGGCCTGCAGGCGGGTGGTGGTGTCGGGTTCAACGACGCTGGCCGGAGGAAGGCACAACGAAGGTGGGGTCGAAGGTTGGCACACGCGACGAGTTCGCCGAATCTCGAGCGGGCAGTAGGGAGAGAGAGCAGGGCAAGAGGCAAGGTGGCAGCTTGAGGGTGGAGGTCTTAGTTGGTGGCGGATCTGCAGGGGCGTGGTAGAAGATCGACGGCAGGGTGGGGGCGTTGGCGATCAGGGTGGAAGACGGCCGTGGTTGGAGGGGATGTCACGGTGTTGGTGCTCAGAGAAGATGAGGAACAGGGCGCGGCGTGCATGAAGAAGAGTGGGCTGCGAGTCGGAGGAGAGGAAGGCATCGGAGATCGGAAGAGGGGGTTGCGTGCGTGAGGGCAGCTACGGCGACAAGGTTTTGCTCGGGGGCCGAAGTGGTGCGTGGGTGGCGGCGGTGAGGGAAAGTCAGAGCGGCATGGGCCGAGGGAGCCTCGAGGGGGTGTGGGCTCGCTAGTCACCGTCGAAGGGGAGTGAAGGAAAGGGGAGGCGCACGGGGTTGGGTTGAAGTCGGAGAGGGGCGGCGAGATGTAGGGCTGAGTTTTGGGTGTTGCGTTTTGAAGAGGAAAAAGAAATTGCCCTGAGTTTTTGGGTTGTCGGCGACGGAAAAAGGGAGAGGGTTGTAGGCTCTTGCAGTGTGTGAGACGAGGTGGTCGTGTGTTGGGTTTTAAGGAGAAGGGAGAAGAACGAGAAGGGCGAATGTGGAGGCGACGTGCGGGGTGGTTGGGGGAAGAGATACAGGGGTGCGGTTACCGCCTACATGGGGTGAACGTGGTGAGTGGGGAAAGGTTCGCATGCAATTTGTTAGGGTAATATAGGTTAGAATATAATCAAATAATAATTAGCTAAAAGTTTTGTTCTTAATAAATCAGTTAGTTAAGATTAGGATCCGGCTTAGAATTTAAAACGTTACATCCCATAGATTCAAAAAGTTGAATTGAAAATAAAGTATATTAATATATATATAAGTAATAATAATAACCAGATATAGAATTTCGCCCCCGTACGTCTAAAAATTACAAAGAAAATACCGGAATGATGGCGCCTTCGAGAGGGTCGCAAATACGGGGTCCGGTCATGCGTCTGAGCTAAGGAAAAATACAAATAAAACCAAAGTGCAAAATACAGACAATAATAAAATACGTACGGAATACGTACATCAGAAAAGTGGTCGTTACATCCTACACACCTTACAAAAATTCCGTCCTCGGAATTTCTAAAGTTAGGTAAGGATCAAGGGACACCTGATGGACGAAGGATAAAAGTACGAGACATGCATTTAATAAAAATATCATATCGCCCAACTTTGTCTTCTTTTATTTTTCAATTGAAGATGGCGATCTCTCGGTTCCAACGGACATTTTTTCGGATTTTCTAAGCTCCGAGCCATTTTCTACATTTTCTGTATGATATGAATCTTTATATTAAATGATATGATTTTTATAACCTAATTTTCACTAAAACAAAACTAGGCATTTACAAGTTTCATGGGGCAACGTTTCTATTTTGGTAGTTGTAATAAATTTTTACCACAACTTTTTTCTTCTGAAAGTTTTAAAAAATGTTTATTACAACTTTTCTTGGATAGATGTAAAAAATGGTTATTACAACTTTTTACGTGAATAATTGTAAATGTTAATTTTGATACAAATTTTTTCCCTCTGAAAGTTGTAAAAAATGTTTATTACAACTTTTTTTGTTGGATAGTTGTAAAAAACGTTTATTACAAGTTTTTCGTGAATAGTTGTAAATGTTAATTTTGACACCACAACTTTTTTCTGAAAATTGTAAAAAATGTTTATTTCCAATTTTTTCGTGGATAGTTGTAAAAATGGTACTTTCAACTTTATCGTGAATAGTTGTAAATGTTAATTTTGACACCACAACTTTTTTCTCTCTGAAAGTTGTAAAAAATGTTTATTACAACTTTTTTCGTGGATAGTTTTAAAAAATGGTTATTACAACTTTTTTCGTGAATAGTTGTAAATATTAATCTTGACCGAATATTTACAACTTTTTTTATAACCAATATCTACAAATTTTGCCCAAATCATTAGTTTAGTTGGGATCCTAATTTATAAAGCATTTGGCCCGATATTGGCCTAATCGTGGCCCATGTAAGAAAATAGACCAGTTAAAGTTTCATGCCCCTTCAGACCGTACGACCTACATCGGACGGATGTAATCATACCTGTAAAGTTTTCTCCCCAATAGACCTCGCGAGCATCCCTCATATAATATGCTCCTCCTCAGGGTTAGGGTTTATTAGTCTCATAGTATTCTCTTTTATTCTTCTCGTTCTTCTCCTGCTGCTCTCACCCCAAGCTGAGCGCAATTGTGATTGTTCATGTTTTTTTTCTGTCTCGTGTTTCAATCTTTAGATTTATCTCTTTGATCTTTGGATTCGTCTGTCTCATTTGATTTGTTCCGTTTTTAAAAAGGCTTCGAAGAAGAAGATTGCTAATCCAATGAGGGGGATCAAGGTGCAGAAGCTGGTGCTCAACGTATTGATCGGAGAGAGCGGAGATCGATCACCAGCGCCTTTAAGGTATTGACTCTATTTGTTCGCTCTGATTTGATCTTTAGTTGTTTTAAAAAAAATTTGTTAAGATCTAGTGCTTATGGCTGTGACAGTTTGCATTGTTAGTCGTTAATGTTTATGAGCTTGTGCTTGTTTATTCTATTAAAGTAGCAGCGAAATGGATCATTAGATAAAAACATATTTTGTCATTATTTTGGTTGTGTGAATTACATGCTGTGATATTTGTACTTTGTTCTATTTTTGACAATAAGAATACATGTTATACATTTGATCAACTTTGTGAAAGCTCAAGTTTTAATCATGGGTTTGATGTTAATTCTAATGAGTTGGTCAAATCTATTGTGGGCTTATTGGCTTTCTTAGTTGCACCTAACACTTACTTCACGATGGCCTTAACATGCATACTTTTGGTAATCTATAATCATGCGGTGGTGACGTCTCCTTCTATCTGCAAAACAAAGAAGCTCGTCAGGGGGGTCGGACATTGGTTCCGACCGGGTCCCCTTTGATGCCAAAGTCAGATCTAGTCTAAAGGATGCTCAGTGGGATCGAACTTGGTTCATGGAGAGACCAAGCGTGAATCCTCGAGCCGAGCTATGGAGAAGAGAATGTTTTCAGTGGAAGAAGGCGTGAGAGTTAGTTTGTGATGCCTCTGTTGTAGAACTCGGAGATCCCCCTTTGAGATGGTGCATCTCTTGCCTTGATATAGGCGTGTCATCCCCCCCGTTGTAATAGGCCAAAATGAGACCTTATTGCCATCATTGATGGGGATGTGCTAATTGACCCCCATAATTGCACCGGTTTGATGAGGGGATGATTGCCATGAAAGTGGGCCATGATTACTGGAGTGATGGCATTGAGTGGCTACCATAATTGGCAAGTGCTCCCTCGGTTTTGGGGAGCAATTTCCTCCACTATGGAAAGTGGGCGGTCTTTTGAGCCTTCGTCTCGGGTTGAGAAGCACGGCCTGCCCGTGAGGTCTTTGGGCCAGAGCCCAAGGCTGTAACAGGTTGGTTGACTAGTCGTGGTTGACTCGCCTTCTCTGGGCCCGGTCAAAATGGTTGTATCAATTGTCTCCATCTTCCAAGCTCTATCGTTGTTGAGGTTGAGGTCAGGAGATGTAGTATAAGAGGGAGGAGTGGCTCCTTTTGCAAGATTGGTTTGACTTGCAAAGTCGGCTGGCGGTAATAATTGGTCGGTCTGAGATTCATTCGGTTGCGAGGGGAGCGGCCCCTCGACTTGCGGTCGACGAATGAGTGGGTCGACCAGCTGGGGGAGTGCCCCCATGACTTACGGCCGACGAGGAGATGTCGGCTTGCTGGGAGAGTGGCCTCCAGTCATACGGAAAACTGGACTGGTCGGTCGGCTGTGGGGGTTGGCCCCAGCCATATGGTCGACAGGTTGGTCGGCCTGCTGGGGAAGTTTCCCCCAGACTTACGGTCGATGGGTGGTCGACCTGCTGGGGGAGTTACCCCCAGCCTTACAATCGACATGGTTGATCTGCTGGGGGAGTTACCTCCAGTCGTATGATTGATTGAGTGATCGACCTGTTGGGGGAGTAGCCCCCAGCCTTATAGTCGATGTGGTCGGTCTGCTAGGGGAGTGCCCCCAGCCTTACGATTGACAGGTCGATTGGCCTGCTGGGAGAGCTACTCCCAGTCTTACAGTCGATCGAGTGATCGGCCTTCTGGGAGAGTTGTCCCCAGCCTTACGGTCGATATGGTCGATCTGCTTGGGAAGTTGGCCCCAACCTTATGATCGACGGGTCAATCGGCCTATTAGGGGAGCTACCCCAATCTTACAGTCGATCGAGTGATCGGCCTGCTGGGAGAGTTGCCCCAGCCTTACGGTCGATGTGGTCAGTCTGCTGGTGGAGTTGCCCCCAACCTTACGATCGACGGGTCGATTGGCCTGCTGGGGGAGCTACCCCCAGTCTTACAGTTGATCGAGTGATCGGTCTGCTGGGGGAGTTGCCCCCAGCCTTACGGTCGATGTGGTCAGTCTGTTGGTGGAGTTGTCTCCAGCCTTACGATCGATGGGTCGATTGTCCTGCTGTGGGAGCTACCCCCAGTCTTACAGTCGATCGACTGATCGACCAGCTGGGGGAGTTGCCCCCAGCCTTACAACCGATACAGGTTTGGTGGACCTGTTGGGGGAGTTGCCCCAGCCTTACGGCAAACTGATGGGTCAACCTGTTGGGGGAGTTTCCCCTAACCTTACGGCGAACCGCACGGGTCGGCGGTTGGGGGAGTTTCTCCAGCCTCCCAACCGACTCCAGGTCTTGTCTGGTTCCCAGTTTTAGCTCAAGCTCCAGTATGGTCAACAAAGGTTCTGTGCCACTGCCTGAGTTTCTGTACCATTTGGGGAGCTTGGAAGGTAGAGGTAGTACTGGTCCTCCCGTGTGCACTATCTTTGCACCCTCTGTGGCCCGGGTTTGCCCCGAAAGGTGGGAAACTCGAGTCATCGGAAATTTAATCGTATTAGCGCAAGTCAGGTGACCTTCGAGATTGTCTGCAGGCTCGGACTGGGGTAGGTCCGCTAGCTCGGTTGGTTTGGACAGGGGCATGCTATGCCATTGGCAGCTCGTCATGGTCAACCTCCTCCTGGATGGGTTGGCCTCGTCTGGTCGGCCTCCTCCTGGGTCGGTCGGCCTCGTCTGGTCGGCCTCCTCCTGGATGGGTCGGCCTGGTATGGTCGGCCTCCTCCTGGATCGGTTAGTCTCGGCTGGTCGGCCTCCTCCTGGATGGCCTCCTCCTGGATGGGTTGGCCTGGTATCGTCGGCCTCCTTCTGGATGGGTCGGCCTGGTATGGTCAGCCTCCTCCCGGATGGGTCGGCTTCGCTGGTCGGCCTCCTCATGGATGGGTCAGTCGGCCTCGCTGGTCGGCCTCCTCATGGATGGGTCGGCTTGGTATAGTCGAATTATGTTCTGCAAGCGGTGTCCCTGATAGTAGAAGACTCGTTGGCAGATCTCCTCGTGAATACTAAGAGGAACTCGGCTTTCTCAACGATCACCAAAATTTTGTCTAGATGCATGTCTCTGACACGAGCAGCCTTGGCGTGCTCTTCTTTTTGAAAGTGGAGGCGAGGGCGATGTTAATACCACGTGGTGTGGGATGGCCAATCTGAGGTGGCTCCCATCGTTTCTTGTCTTTAGACTGGAAAGATCTTGGTGGAATCGGCAGCTTGGCATGAAGCCCTTGGGCTTGGCATCTCCCCAAGTCCGGCACCTCGAGCTTCGAGATGACAGCTCTGAAGACAGGACGCAAGCAAGCCCCTGGGTTGCTTGCTCGTTGCCCGCTTGGCAAACTCGGGTTCCAGGCACGTGATGGTATAGATGGTGGAGGTGGATAATCTCAACCGGCTTGATCTTCAAATTACGATCGCATTCCACCGCCATATGGGGACCGACTTTGGCTCTCCAGTCACAGCAGATCTGTCCGTAGCACTGAGAAATTCCCTTCTCCTTTAGACTCTGATCATTGAATTCTCCTACGAATAGGACGTTGAGGAGCTTGATGTTGGCAATGAAGGGGGGAGGACGGGGAACACTGTGACTGGCATACAGATGCCGATGAAGAGAGATGGCATTGTCTAGGATGATAGCGTTGTCCTCACCGGTGACCACCGATATTACTCGTCAGTTCTTCGTCTTCTCCCTCAAATTACTCGGATCAATGAACATTGTCGATCCGATGGAGGGTATACGTCACTGGCGACGACCTTGAGGCAGGGTAGCATGTCGACTAGGATGGTTGAGGTTGACGTGACGTGGAGGGAGATCGACGGTAACGAGATGACGTGGGAGTATTTTTTGACGAGGGCAGCTGTGGAGGTGGTCAATTTAAGGAGGACTGTGCGCACGGGAGGCCGCCCGGTGTCAAGAAGGTTGTAGATCAAGTGCCGGCTGTTGAGCTTCACTTGGACGGTCGCCATCAGCTTCCCCTCCCCGACCGGCATCCCCAAATTTGTCAAGAACTCCGAGATGGGATGAGCGGAGAGAACGAGATTCATACCAGATCTGAGCTCTCATGGCAGCGAATTTGTCTTCCCGCTGGCCACAAGATACGTAGTCGAAATCCTATGAACATGACATGCGTTGCTCGCGGTTAAAAGAAACTGCACTCTGCTTCGTACGGTGCCTTCAAGCGCATGGAGTGCTCTGGGAATCATTGGGGCTTGGGGTCCCCGTCAGCTTCGTCTGATCCGTCGTGATCAAAGGGCTTGAAGGCAAAAGTCACAGAGGGAATCTGGAAGACGGGTGTGAGGACGGGCCCAACAAGACCTCCCAAAGGCCATCATCGATGTCGTTGCTTGCCCTCGGTCCTTTTTCGACGAGCTTGGATGCTATCATCTCTCTATCGGGTTCAGCTAGAGGTACCCCGTGGCCGTTGGCATCCCGCTTCTTTGGTGGAGATGTGGGGTATAGCGGATGGTGATGAAGGAGAGGGTGAAGGACGGGAGAGGCGACAGCTTGCGGTTGGAGGGTCTGATGTCCAACGCCTAGATCTCGATGGAAGGAAGAGGCTACCGGGGATGTGATGCTGGAGAGGGTCATAGAGCGGTGGTGCTTATTGAGCATATCGATGAAGTAGCCAGTGATCTCTCTGATATCGAAACCGCAACAGACAGATTTGGTCGCCGTTCACTGGGGAGATCTGAGGTATACCGATTTGGTCCATCGATGAGTATATGGACCAAATGTGGTCTTCAACCCTGAATGATCTTTCGATGTCCCAAGAAGATGCATTATGGTAGCATCGTAGCTTTGATCACCCCTACCACACGAACCTCTCTTCTCCATCATGTATCCCTCTTTGTGTTTGCTGATGTTGGAGCACTAATCAAGATCCCCCACAACCATGAGCACATACCTTAAAGAAACAAAGAAACCATGAGCATAGACTCTTCATTGACATATTCTCTCCCTTTCTCTTTAGCTCCAGAAAAAAGGAGAGAATGATGGGCGCCCTGGGAATCCAAGGCAAGGGGATTTCGATAGGGATCACGTTGAAATCGAGCATGGAGCCGTTCCAAGATGCGAGATCAGAGGGGCTATAAGAGTTCGAGTTGATCTGGTAGGGCCCAGTCACCGGTAGCGAGGATGGCAACGTTGAGGGCCTCTAGCTGGTCAACCACGCGATGGAGGTCGAAAGAGCAGAACTGATAGCCACAACCGCTAGCAAATCCCCAAACTCCGGCGAGAATGCTTCCATTTCGAGAGACTTCAAGGAGTGTTTTAGGTTCCCAACTAGTTACTCGGTAGGGGAGCTTTTGGATTTGGCTATCCCAGTAAGGGAATATGGGATCTCCCCCAACACGGCATCCTGTAATTTGGTGTTGAAGGCGATGCATCATGCTGGAGAGATCGGGGCCACCGAAAAGTCGATTGAAAGGATGATCCTGGCCTGCATCACTCCAGGTAATGAATCATATAATTTGATTATTAGAACAAGTCATCATCGGTGTAGTTGACAACATGGGTGTTGACTCGTTCCCAAAGACGGGGCCAGTGTTTCGGGGTGTTTTCTCACCATGGGTTGATGCTTCTTTAGGAATTATATTTAGCAAAAATAAAGATCTTTTTATTTAGTGATATGATTTTTATAGCCTAAGTTTGTCTTGTCTTATTTTTTAGTTGAAGATGGCAATCTCATGTTTCCAACAGACATTTTTGCGGATTTTTCTGAGCTCGGGGCTATTTTCTATAGTTAATTGAGGATATGAATCGTTTAAATAAATGATGATTTTTATAGCCTAAGTTTATTTTCTCTTATTTTTTTAGTTGAAGATGGCGATCTCCTGGTTCCAACAGACATTTTTGCGGATTTTTCTGACCTTGAGCCAATTTTCTATATTTTCTAGAAGATATGGATCTTTTTATTAAATGATATGATTTTCGGGCCTAATTTTGTCTACTCTTATTTTTCGTTGAATATGGCTATCTCTCGGTTCCAACGGACATTTTTGCGAATTTTTCTTAGCTCCGGACAATTTTCTACATTTTTTGTAAGACATGGGATCTTTATATTAAACAATATAATTTATATATCCTAATTTTGTCTTCTCTTATTTTTCAGTTAAAGATGGCGATATTCCGGTTCCAACTGAAATTTTTGAGGATTTTTCTGATATCTCTGATATTTTCTACATTTTCTAAAAGATATGGATCATTTTATTAAATGATACGATTTTTTGGCCTTATTTTGTCTTCTCTTATTTTTTTTGGTTGAAGATGGCGCACACCCGGTTCCAACGGACATTTTTGCAGATTTTTCTAAGTTGGGGGCTATTTTCTATATTTTATGGAAGATATGCATCTTTTTATTAAATGATATGATTTTTATAGCCTAAGTTTGTCTTTTCTTATTTTTCAGTTGAAGATAGAGATCTCCTGTTTCCAACGGACATTTTTGTGGTTTTTTTAGCTCGGGGCTATTTTATACAGTTAATTGAGGATATTTATCGTTTATTAAATGATGATTTTTATAGCCTAAGTTTGTCTTCTCTTATTTTTAAGTTGAAGATGGCGATCTCCCAGTTCCAACGGACAATTTTGCGGATTTTTAGACATCGAGCCTATTTTCTATATTTTCAAGAAGATACGGATTTGTTTATTAAATAATATGATTTTTGGGCCTAATTTTGTCTTCTCTTATTTTCTTTCGTTGAATATTGCGATCTCACGATTCCAACAGACCTTTTTGCCAATATTTCTTAGCTCCGGGCAATTTTCTACATTTTTTGTAAGACAGAGATCTTTATACTAAATGAGATAATTTTATAGCCTTATTTTGTCTTCTCTTATTTTTTCTGTTGAAGATGGCGATGTCCCGGTTCCAACAGTCATTTTGCGCATTTTCATAAGATCTGGGCTATTTTGTACATTTTCTAAAAGATACGAATCTTTATATTAAATCTTATGATTTTTATAGCCTAATTTTGTCTTCTTATATTTTTCAGTTGAAAATGGGGATCTCCCGATTCCAACAAACATATTTAGGAATTTTTCTGAGCTTGGGTCTATTTTCTACATTTATTGTGTATCTTTTTATTAAATGATATTATTATTATATCCTAAGTTTGTCTTCTCTTATTTTTCAGTTGAAGATGGCGATCTCACGGTTCCAATAGACATTTTTTGGTTCTTTTTCTTAAACTATACGATTTTCGTATTCTAAGTTTGTCTTCTCTGCTATTTTTCTGCATTTTCTGGAAGATATGTATCTTTTTATAAAATGATATGATTTTTGGCCTAATTTTTTCTTCTCTTTTTTTACTTTGAAGATGGGGATCTCTTTTTTTGGCCTAATCTTCCGGTTCCGATGGACATTTGTGCGGATTTATTTTGAGCTATGAGCTATTTTTTATATTTTTTGTATAATATGAATCTTTATATTAAATGATATGATTGTTATAACATAATTTTGTCATTTATTATTTTTCAGTTGAAGATGGCGATTTCCCGGTTCCAAGGGACATTTTTGTGGATTTTTTGAGCTCGGTGTCATTTTTCTACATTTTCGAGAAGTTATGGATCTTTTTATTAAATGATATGAATTTTAGCCTAATTTTGTTTTCTTTTAATTTTTTTCCTTGAAGATAGAGATCTCCCGTTTCTAACGGACATTTTGCGTATAATTCTAACCTCGGGACTATTTTCGAAATTTTTTGGAAGATATAGATCTTTTAATTAAGTAATATGATTTTTGGGCTAATTTTGTCTTTTCTTATTTTTCAGTTGAAGATGGCGTTCTCCCTATTCCAACGGACATTTTTGAGGATTTTTATAAGCTCGGTGCTATTTTCTACATTCTTATAAATTATATGATTTTTATAGACTAGGTTTGTCTTCTCTTGTTTTTTTAGTTGAAGATGACGATCTCCCGATACCAATGGACCTTTTTGCAGATTTTTCTTAACATGAGACTGTTTTTCTACGTTTTCTGGAAGATATGGATCTTTTAATGAAATTATATGATTTTTTGGTCAAATTTTGTATTTTCTCCTTTTCAGATGAAGATAACGATCTCCCAGTTCCAACGAATATTTTTACGGATTTTTTCGTGGTCAGAATAATTTGCCAAAAAGTCCGTAGGAAATGGGAGATTGCCATCTTCAACTGAAAATAGGAAAAGACAAATTTAGGCCAAAAATCATATCATTTAATAAAAAGATCTATAACTTCCCGAAAATGTAGAAAAATAGTCATCAGCTCAAAAAAATCTGCAAAAATATCCGTTGGAATCGGGAGATCGCCGTCTTCAACTGAAAAATAAGAGAAGACAAAATTAGGCTATAAATCATATCATTAAATAAACAGATTCATGTCTTCAATAAAATAATGAAAATAGCGTCGAACACAGAAAAATCACGAAAAATACCCACTGGAACAGGGAGATCGCCATCTTCAACTAAAAAATAAGAGAAGATAAAATTAGGCCAAAATTATATCATTTAATAAAATGATCCATATCTTCTAGAAAATGCAGAAAATAGCCCCGAGCCTAGAAAAATCCGCAAAAATGTCCATTGGAACAGAGAGATCGCTATCTTCAATAAAAAAATAGGGTCATGTAGAACAGGTGGTACCTGATGTAATAGATCAGGAGCAAGTCACAAAAAGGCGGGCCCCACAAAAGTGCAAGCCCATATGGGGCTTGTACTTTCCACTTTTTTGTGTCTTGACACCTGATCTATTAGATCAGGTGTCACATTTTCTACATTATTCTCTTTAAAAATAAGAGAAGACAAAATTCGGCAAAAAAATCATATCATTTAAATAAAAGATGCATATCTTCCAGAAAATACAGAAAAATAGCTCTTAGCTAAATGAAATCCGCGTTTTTGAACTGGGGGATCACCATCTTCAACTGAAAAATAAGAGAAGACAAAATTAGGATATAAAAATCATATGTTTTAATTTAAAGATACATATCTTAAAGAAAATTTAGAAAATAGCTAGTAGCTCAGAAAAACAGCAAAAATGTCCGTTGGAACCAGGAGATCGCCATCTTAATCTGAAAAATAAGAGAAGACAAAATTATGCTTAAAATCAAAGTAAATAATAAAAAGATCCATGTCTTCCAGAAAACGTAAAAAATAGCCTCTAGGTCAAAAATATCCACAAAAATATCTGTTGGAACCGAGAGAATGCTTTTTGGATAAGGTAAGTATTATAACCAAAAAACCAATATACACAAGTACAAGGGCATATCCTTGAAAATAAAGTTAGGGATAGACCCCTAACAATAATAGAAACCTAGACAGCTGGTACAAATATTACCAATGCCTTACCGTAAAACAAAACTGAAAAACCCAAAAACTAATCAAAAACACTATCAGAAAATCCCCAAGAGCATTGGAGCCCTTTTTTCTCCTTGGATGCAGCCACCCCTTGTAAGAAAGCAACACGAGTACACACTGAGAATTTGACATGCTCAACTAGCTGGGATATGCATCTAGGTGGCTCATCATGCAAGTGAGAATTACGCTTCCTCCAAATAGCATAAATCGCCGCTGCTAGCATAAGATGCACAATCATACCATGAAGAGATGTGTGACTAAATCCTCCTATGCAAGATATAGTCTCAGACCATGAACGTGGTTCCCAAGAAAGGTCACATTTGACTTGCAAGGAATGCCATATGTACTCGGTGAAGGAACAATTAAAGAATAGATGCTCTACATCTTCATACCTTCACCACACAAAACACAATGAGTCTTAGAAATGCATCCCTACCTAAGTAGCTTATCCCGAGTAGTAAGAGCATCCCGAATAGCTAACCATAGAATAAAAGCATGCCTATGAATCCTCCGCTTATGCCAAACCACTTGCCACCAGTCAACCAAGGGAGATTGAGGCCGCAAAAGTTTATAAACACTGCGAATAGAAAACATTCCTGCAGAATCTAGCCATCCAATTCATCAGTACGGCACGGATCAGGTTTAAAATGAACAGGTGTATCAAAACGCAACCGTATCAAACCTGAAGATTGTGCAGAAGGCCAACACCATTACTTACCATTAACAAGGGCATCCACAACAGCATCCACAACAGCATTATGACCCAATCCAGAATCATAAATAATACGATATCCAAAAGTTTCCACAAGAGGGCCAAGAGGCTGCCAATTATCAAACCATAATGAAATACTATGGCCATCACCGATACAAAACCTCATATGTGTGCAAACAAATGGACGAAGACTCAGATCTTTCTCCAACTCCAAGAGCAAGCACAGGGGCATGTCTTCAACTGAAAAATAAGATAAGACAAACTTAGGCTATAAAAATCATATCATTTAATAAAAAGAGCCATATGTTCCATAAAAATGTAGAAAATAGCTCGAAGCTCAGAAAAATCCGCAAAATGTCCGTATGAACCAGGAGATCACCATCTTCAACTAAAAATAAGAGAAGACAAAATTAGGTCAAAAAATCATATCCCTTTATAAAAAGATTCATATATTTCATAAAATATAGAAAATATCCCAGAACTCTGAAAAATCCGTAAAAATATCAGTTGGAACCGGGAGATCGCCATCTTCAACTGGAAAAAAAGAGAAGACAAAATTAGGCCAAAAAAATCATATCATTTAATAAAGAAATACATATCTTACAGAAAATGTAGAACAATAGTCCTAAGCAAAGAAAAGTCCACAAAAATGTCAGTTGGAACAGGTAAATCGCCATCTTCACCTAAACAAATAAGAAAAGAAAATGTAGGCTATAAAAATTATCTCATTTAATAAAAAGATACATATATTCCATAAAATGTAAAAAATAGTACCGAGCTCAGAAAAATCCGCAAAAATAGCAATTGGAACCAAGAGATCGCCAACTTCAACGGAAAAATAAGAGAAAGCAAAATTAGGCCAAAAATCAAATCATTTAATAAAAAGATCCATATATTACAGAAAATTTAGAAAATAGCCCCGAGGTCAGAATAATCCACAAAAATGTCTGTTGGAACAGAGAGGTCGCCATCTTCAACTAAAAAAAGAGAAGACAAAATTAGGCCAAAAAATCAAATCATTTAATAAAAAAGAAAATCTTACAAAAATGTAGAAAATAGTCTCAAGCAAAGAAAAGTCTGCAAAATTGTCTGGTTGAACTGGTAGATCGCCATCTTCACTGGAAAAATTAAGAGAAGAAAAATGTAGGCTAAAAATCATCTCATTTAATAAAAAGATTCATATATCCCATAAAATGTAGAAAATAGCACCGAGCTCAGAAAAATCTATAAAAATATCAGTTGGAACCGAGAGATCGCCATCTTCCGCTGAAAAATAAGAGAAAACAAAATTTGGCCAAACATCGTATCATTTAATAAAAATATCAATATCTTACAGAAAATGTAGAAAAATAGTCCCAATCAAAGTCCGTAAAAATGTCCGTTGGAACCGGTAGATCGTCATCTTCACTTGAAAAATAAGAGAAGAAAAATGTAGGCTATAAAAATCATCTCATTTAATAAAAGATACATATATTCCATAAAATGTAGAAATAGCACCGAGCTCAAAAAATCCGCAAAAATATCAGTTAAAACCGGGAGATCGCAATCTTCAACTGAAAAATAAGAGAATGCAAAATTAGGCCAAAAATCAAATTATTTAATAAAAAGATTCATATCTTTCAGAAAATTTAGAAAAATAGCCCCGAGGTCAGAATAATATGCAAAAATGCCTGTTGGAACCCGAAAAAACCGCAAAAATGTCTGTTGAAACTGGGGAGATCGCCATCTTCAGGTGAAAAATAAGAGAAGACAAAATTTTGTTATAAAAATCATATCATTTAATATAAAGATCTATATCTATAGATAATGTAGAAAATAGCCCGGAGCTCAAAAAATCCGCACAAATATTAGTTGGAACAGGAAGATCGACATCTTCAACTAAAAAAAGAAGACAAAATTTGGCCAAAAAATCATATCATTTAATTAAAATATCCATATCTTCCAAAAAAGTTAGAAAAATAGTTCCAAGTTAAGAAAAATCTGCAAAAATGTCTGTTGAAACGTGTAGATCGCCATCTTCAACTAAAAAAATAAGAGAAGCCAAATGTAGGCTATAAAAATCAAATCATTTATTTAAAAGATCTTTTTCTTTAATAAAATATGGAAAATAGCACTGAGCTCATAAAAATCCGCAAAAAATGTTTGTTGGAACCGAGAGATCGCCTTCTTCAACTGAAAAATAAGAGAAGACAAAGTTCGGCCAAAAATCATATCATTTAATATAAAATACAAATATTTCAGAAAATTTAGAAAATAGCTCCGAGGTCAGAATAATACGCAAAAATGTCCGTTGGAACAGTGAGATCGCCATCTTCAACTGAAAAATAAGAGAAGACAAAATTAGACCATAAAAATCATACCATTTATTATAAAGACCTATATCTTCCTGAATATGTAGAAAATAGCCTGGAGCTAAAAAAAATCCGCAAAATTTTTCGTTGAACCGATGCCATCTTCAAATTAAAAATAAGAGCAGACAAAATTGAGCTATAAAAATCATATCATTTAATATAAAGACTCATATCTTACTGAAATTGTAGAAAATATCCCGCAGCTCAGAAAAATCCGTAAAATGTTAGTTGGAACCGGGAGATAGTCATCTTCATTGAAAAAAATAGTGAAGACAAAATTGGGAAAAGAAATCATCTCATTTCATAAAAAGATCCATATCTTTCAGAAAATATAGAAAAACAAACTCAAGCTAAGAAAAATCCGTAAAAATATCCATTGGAACCGGGAGATCGTCATCTTCAACTGAATAAATTAGAGAAGACAAACGTAGGCTATAAAAATCATATCATTTATAAAAATGTAGAAAATAGAACCAGGCTTATAAAAATCCCTAAAAATATCCATCGGAACATGGAGATCGCCATCTTCAATTGAAAAATAAGAGAAGACAAAATTAGGCCAAAAATCATATCATTTAATAAAAAGATCTATATCTTCCACAAAATTTAGAAAATAGTCACACGGTCAGAAGAATATGCAAAATGTCCATTAGAAACGAAAAGTCGCTATCTTCAATTGAAAAATATAAGAAGACAAAATTATGCCAAAAAATCATATCATTTAATAAGTAGATCCATAACTTCTCGAAAATGTCGAAAAATTGTTCTGAGCTCAAAAATCTGCAAAAATGTCCTTTGGAACCGGGAGATCGTTATCTTCAACTGAAAAATAAGAGATGACAAAATTAGGCCAAAAAATCGTATCATTTCATTAAAAGATACATATCTTCCAGAAAATGTAGAAAAATAGTCTCAAGTTAAGAAAAATATATGAAAATATACATTGAAACCAGGAGATCGCCATCTTTAACTAAAAAAATAAGAGAATACAAACGTAGGCTACAAAAATCATAGTATTTAATAAAAAGTTCTATATCTTCCATAAAATGTAGAAAATAGCACCGAGCTCAAAAAAAATCCGCAAAAATGTCCGTTGGAATGGAGAGATCGCCATCTTCAACTAAAAAAATAAGAAAAGAAAAAATTAGGATATAAAAACATTTCATGTAATATAAAGATACTTATCTTCAAGAAAGTGTACAAAAAAGCGTCGAGCTCAGAAAAATCCGCAAAAATGTTTGTTTACAGGTGTTTTCTCACCACTGACTCATTGACCGATAACTAGACGGTCAACGTGGTCAAGGGATCGGTTGGGATCCCTTGGTTACGCCGACCACACGTGCTCTCAATGTGGTTAGGCAATGGATCCGCGGTTGAGCAAACGCTTCGGTAGAGCGTTGGTCTTTGGTTGGCGTGGAGACGAGGGGAAGCCTCGGTTCTAGGTTGAGTGCTCGGCCTCGGCTGGACGAGCGTCGAGGGGAAGCCTCGGCACCTTGCTCGGTCTGAATGGGCGACGGCGCCAGCTAGCGGCGAACGGGTTCGTTCCTTGTCGAGTCGTAGCCTCGACGCCTCGGTTCAGCTCCTTCCTGGACAGACGAAGAAACTCGTCAGAGGGGCCAGACCTTGGTTCCGGCCAAGTTCCCTTCGATGCCTAAGTCAGAACGGATCTGTGTAGTGCACGGCGGGCTCGGTACAGCTCAAGAGGAGGCCAGCACACGTATCCTCGGACAGAGCTATGGCAGTGGAGACAATGGGAAAAAGCAAGGTCTAGTTAATGGAATACCTCCATTGTAGGTGCCAAGGATTCGATCTCCCTCCCAGTTGCTCCTCCTATCCCTTTATAGGGTTTGGCCCACGATTGCCCCCAATCCACGTCCCCTGACCACCTCCCACTCACGTCCCCGCGATCCTCCTTCATCAAGGCACCTACGCACATCGTGGGGGGGGGGGGGGCGATTAGTGGGCTCCTTAATGATCATTAAAGTGTCGTGCTTTCAGGGGGACGGTTATCTCCGGAGAGCGTGAGCTAATCGTGCGTCTTCCGGGCCGGGGCCAGTCCGACTTTGAGTCCTTTTACGGGCCTCGTCAGGCGGGCCTAATTCCATTTGTGGGCTTCCCTCTCTAGGCTTGGGCTTGTGTCTCTTGCTCTTGGGCTTCTCCAAAATAGTCGTATCATTTGCTCCCATCATCCGAGCCGTTCGGGTTCTACCGGTTCAGTTCGGGCGATGTGACTCTTGAGGATTTTGACTGGCGCGTCAGTCGAGGCCAATCCATTAAATGGAGGCCATTATGACGCGGCCCATTTGAACTTCTCTTGATGCGTAATTCGAAGCGCCATCGGCCTCTAGATGCTGCCATGTGCTCACGTGCGTTCGTTACTGCAACGCGAGGGATAGTTTCGAGGGGACGATATATAAAAGGAGGTCATCGTCCATCGGATGAGGGTTTTGCTTTTCCAATCGCCATCCCCCCTTCCTTCTCTCTTCGCCGAACCGGGTCCTGCTCAAGCTCTGATTCATGTCGTCCTCTTCTGCCGCTGGTTCGGGTCGCCCGGAAGATGCTGTCGATCCTGGCCTGACTCGTGGACCTGTCCCGGTGGTGCGCTGCCATGGGGAGTTCTCTCTGGGGTGCCTCCCAAGATGCTGGAGTGGCCTTCGTCTGTTTGTGTCACCTCAATTGGGGATCTGCGTACCAGCGATCTTCTCCCCCCATGCTCTGCCCGGGCTCCGGAAATCCACGAGCGGATTTGCTTCCCTGGTCCTCAGGAAATCGGGGTGTACGTATAGAGCTTTCGGTTCGGGCTTCGGTTCCCTCTCCACCCCTTCATCGCCGAGTTTTTGCGAGCTTGTAGGGTGGCCTTCTGCCAATTCTGCCCCAATGCCATTGGATGCATTGTTGGGTTTGTCGTTCTCTGCGTGCTGAAGGGGGTCGATCCGTCTTTCCGACTCTTCACCCAATTCTTCCGTCCAAGTCACCATCAGTCGGGGGCCTGGCTCTACATCAGTGCTCAGCCAAAGAAGTGCCTGGTGCTAGGGCTACCAAGATCTTTGAAGAATTGAAAGGGGGAATACGTCTTCGTCGGCTTTCCATCGGAGGTGGATTTCCTGGCCTGCTGGGGGTCCACAAGCACGCTGGTTCTCGAGCTAGGCAATCCCACTAACACCGAGCTCGAGGTGGTTGACACCTTGTTGGCGGTCCCCGTAAGGGATCGAAGGATCGACGTTCTCTTCTCCGAACTTAATCTACGGAAGACCTGTGGCCCGTAGGTGAGTTTTGCTAAGGCCCGACGCTGGGAGGAGTAGATGTCAGAGGCCCATCCGACCGGTTCTGACCCCTCCTTCTGCCTCCTTGTACATGTGGGTTCGTCTAAGGTTCTTCTCCAGCCTCTCCCCTAGTCACGGTCCCGGATCCCAACCCGCGGAGAAGGTATCACGTTTTGGAGGTTCGGAAGAAACAGCGGGTCGGGTCTTTCGGTGTAGGTTCCAAGAGAGCAAGGGGGAAGTTCCGCCTTCTCCCTTGGTGGATGCCCCGAAGAAGGCCTGTGTTCAAGCCACAGAGGTTAGCATTCCTCCGTTTGAGGGTCGGGACCAGTCCTCCTCAGCTAAGGTCTCCTGGCCCTGGGCCGGGCCCTCGCCGTCGCTGCTGGGCCCTCTCCCCGAGGTTTACGAGCGGTACCTGGGCATATTCCGCTCGGTTCCAGTCGATCTTCCTCAGCCAGGCAAGGGTTTACTCTGCCCCCACTTCCCCATGGGGTTGAAGGAGTCGGGTTTTTCTGACTGCGGGGTGGCGGCTCGGTTGGCTGAGAACTGCAGCCTCCCTTCGGATTAATCTGTATTGGATGGGGTAAAAGGTGATCGCCTGGCCGTCTTCGTGGTTCAGGCTGGTTAACAGGTGAGGACTCTCGCACACTTTGTTCCTAGTAGTAGTCTTCGTCTCATTCCCGTCTCTTGGTGCAGTTATCATCGGTTGGGCTCTCGATAAGGCACCAATTCGCGGCTCTCTCGCAGGCCAAGGCCGACTCGGTGTGGAAACCCGAGGCCGAGGGGGGCAAAGGAGAGGCGAGCCAATTAGCTGAGGTGCGCGTTAAGTCCCTGGAGACTCAGGTGGCTGAGCTCTCCGCTGCATTGTAGAAGTCAGACCTGGAGAAGGCCCTGGCCTTGGTCGAGAAGGCAAAGGCCGGGGATCGGATTGCCGAGCTTATGGAGGCCGCCAAAGCAACTGCCGAAGCTGGCATGTGTACCGATCCGATAGTTGCGACTGACACCACAGACCTAACTGGCTTCCTGGAAGCGGCAGATGAGAGAGATCGGGCTCTACTGGCCAAGCTCAATACGAGCTCCAGAGAGACCGAGAAGGAGCGGGCTGAGCATCAACGTCAGGTCGCCATCCTCGAGGATCGGATCCTAGAGTTGGAAGTGGTGGATCCCGATCAGATTACCCAGGACGTTGTGGATGAGTATGCCACATCTTTTGTGGCCAAGGCCATGTTCGAGGCGTTCGAAAGGGGGTTCACCCACTGCAAGTCCGAGATCCAGAAAAGATTTCCGCTCTCGGGGATCAATTTTGAGGAGCTCCAGCCGGATTCTGATGGCAAGGATAAGGTGTGGGATGGACCTTCTGGGCATCCAGCCAGCAGTCCCAAAGGGGCTCCAGGTGCAGAAGAGGGAGCTGGGACTTAATCCTTTAGCCTTGTCGTTTTTTGCAAACCCGCGCTCAGCCTTTTGTGTAACGCGTCCCCCCTTTTTGTTTGGAAATGAAGTTCCATTTTTTCTTGTGACTACTCATCTTCCTCCTCGAGGAGTGCCCTGTTTTTGGGTCCTATTGGCGATTGGTTGGCCAACCTGCTGGGAGAGTTGCCCCTAGCCTTACGGTGGGTTGGGTCGGTCGGTCAGCTGGAGGAAGCTATCCCTCAGGCTTACGACCGATCGATACTTTGACACGCTGGGGCAGTTGCCCCCAGCCTTACAGTCGGTTAGGTCGGTCAGCCTGCTAGGGGTGCGACCCCAAGCCTTATAACTGATCGTTGGGATCACCCGCTGGGGGAGTTGCCCCAGCCTTACGGTCGACCCCAGGACCGACCCGATGGGGGAGTTGCCCCCAGCCTTACGGCCGGCCCTATGACCGACCTACTGGGGGAGTTGCCCCAGCCTTACAGTCGACCAGTTAACCGACCTACTGGGGAGTTGCCCCCAGCCTTATGGTCGGTTGGTGTTGTTCAGCCTGCTGGGAGAGCTACTCCTAGTCTGACGGCTGGACGATGGACCGACCCGCTGGGGGAGTTGCCCCTAGCCTTACGATCGATCCCCCTAACTGGCTGGCCACGGGGGTACCCCCAACATGCCAGCTGATTGTGCGATCAGCCCGCTAGGGGTTTGTTCCCTAGACTTACGGTCGATTGTTGAGACGTTCATCCAGTGAGGTTTCCCTCATCCCGAATGAGTCTCTCGAGAGAATAAAGATGAGAACGAGTGGTTCCTTTTTCAACGCATTTTATTTGGATGGAGGGAAGGAGGAGATACATTTGTGGATGATCTCACTGGTAGTACTTGCGCATGTGTTCGGTGTTCCAGGTGTGGGTAAGGACCTTCCCCTCTGAATTAGCTAGCCGGTAGGTTGCAGGTCCGAGGACTTCGATGACCTTGTAGGGGCCTTCTCACTTAGCCGCTAGCTTCCCTTTACGGGTCATCTCCATGCTAAAGGCCGCCTTTCTGAGGACCAGATCCCCTTGGCAGAAGCTCTTCCCCTAACCTGGGAGTTGTAGTAGCGGTCTACCTTCTGCTTCTGTCGGATGATGGTGGCCAAGGCCTGCTCCCGTCGTTCGCCTAGGAGCTCCAGGCTGAGCTCCAAGCCTTCCGTGTTCCTCTCCTCATCGAAGTCCTTTATGCGGAGTGACTCCTCGCCCACCTCGACCGGCACCACCGCTTCGGCGCCATACGCGAGCATGAAGGTGGTTTCGCCCGTGGCTTGTTTATGAGTCGTCCTGTACGACCAGAGTATTCCCGGGAGTTCCTCCGGCCATCTCCCTTCAGCGTCTTCCACCTTCTTGTGGAGGGGCTCAATGATGCACTTGTTGGCAGCCTTTTCCATCCCATTAGTCTGAGGGTGTGCCATCGAGGCGAAAAGGAGTTTGATCTTTCACTTTGCGCAGAAGTCCTTGAACCCGGCAGAGTCGACTTGCTTCCCATTGTCCGTGACGATGGCTCGGGGAATTCCAAACCTGGAGATGATGAAGTTCCACACGAAGCTATTTGCCTTCTTCCAAGTGATGGAAGCAAGGGGTTCCGCCTCAATCCACTTGGTGAAGTATTCCGCCGCCACGATCAAGTATTTCCTCTGCCCCCGACCAGAAGTGAAAGGTCTGAGGATGTCGAGTCCCCATTTCACAAAAGGTACGTGACTGACTATCGGAACGAGTTCCGACGGGGGGATGAGCCGAGTTTGGCGAACCTCTGGCACTCCTGGCACCTTTGGACGTATCCAGTAGTGTCGTTGACCAAGGTTGGCTAGTAATACCCTTGCCTCAGGATTTTTTGGGTGATCGTTTTGCCCCCATGGTGATTCCCGCAGATCCCTTCGTGCACCTCCCGGAGGACATAGTCGGCCTCCTGAGGTCCGAGGCACTTGAGGTAGGGAAGGATGTCCGTCTTCGTCCATCGTCTTTTATACAGTGCCCCTTCATGGATCACGTACCGGAGTGCCTTTCGCTCCAGGGACCGGTACTCGTCCAGGTCTGTTGGCACTTCCCACTGGAGAGGTATCGAACAATCGAATCCATCTGATCACTCCTTATTTTACACCTTTTTTCTGCTTGTTTGCATGCCATTTAGATCGCCCATATCGTGTTTTTCACGATTATTCGACAATATTGCGATGCTTTTCATGATTTCTTGTTTTTGTCGAATTTCAGGAGATTTAGAGCGATTTGGAGTGATTCTGAGATGCACCCGCTCCGGAGTGTCACCCGTGACTCTTTTGAGGGGAATTCTGTGATTGGAGAGGAGTGGAAGAAGAAAGAACGTCGTAGGAGCGACGATGAAGCAAAAATACGAAGATTGGGCATTTTCAGCATGCCACTCGGCCGAGTGAAGGAGTCACTCGACCGACCATCGACAGCCCACTCGGCCGACCAGATCGGACACGCAGCAGATTGAATATCAGCATGCACTCAGCCGAGCATCGCCAGACCACTCGGCCGAGCACGGAGACACCACTCGCCCGAGTGGCATCTCGACGACGGCAAGCAAAAATCCCGAAGTTACTGTAATCCGTCAGTCAGCTCCTGAGTTCCGACTCGGCCGAATGAAGAAATCACATCGGCCGAGTGAAGAAAGTCACTTGGCCAAGTGACTCCCGAGGAGACGACCCCCAAAAGTCCGAAGTTACTGGAATCCGTCAGTGTCTGTCACTCGGCCGAGCGACATTTGTCACTCGGCCGAGTGAGCCGCGCTGCCTGTAGCGTAAAGTGTGATTTTCAAGCTGCGCAGGGGCAATTTTGTCACAGTTTTTGGGCGATTTTGGGGGGTATTTAACCCTAGTTTTTAACCTAGTTTAGGGGGATTTTCTCATACTTTTGGCAGCCTTTTTAGAATACTTTTTAGGAGATTAGATTTGGTTCTTTTGGAGAGAGATAAAAGTGTTATTTTGTTGGATGCTATTGAATCTTCATTGGTTTGTCTCTCTTTCTATCAAAAACCTCATTTTTATTGATATATTTTCTATTGCAATGAATTCTATTGTTTTTATTTTTGAATTTCTAATGATTTGCATTATGAATTGTGGGTAGTTTTATCGTCTTACGGCGTAGGGATGAACCCTACGAACCCTATTTCTAATTTGTGATGAATTGATGAAATTCTTGCTAGAATTGATTAGGGTTAGTTTGGGATCGATTTAATACGAATAGCTAGGGATTCATACCGATTGGGATTTGCAAGAGATTGGATCCCAACTCGATAGGAAGCCCTAGAAATTCGAATTGGGTTACAATTGGGTTTCTCTGGAATCGATTTGCAAGAGATTGGACCGAAACTAGGGTTCTCGATTGTAATTCTATACCAATACCCGTTTGCAAGAGATTGGACGGGTAGGAACTATCCCAACCTAGGTCGTAGCTCGAGCTTGCACGAGAGTGGGATCGAGATACGATTGAACGATGATGTTGTTCTTCACGCTAGCTTGCCTAGGTTAGGGTTTGCAAGAGATTGGACCCTACCCTAGGTTTGCTATAGACCGGCAATAGCACGAGAGCATGAGCTCGGTTCTACATTTAGTTGCAACTAGTTCACCTGAATTTCAAGTCTAGCAATTGTGAAACCTACGAATCACAATGACGAGATACGGTTTGTAGCAGGGATTCCCTATCCCTAGGCGTTTTATTAATTTGATATTTTCTTTATACAATTGAACGACTGTGACCGCTTTATTGCAAATATTTCTCGACTGTTCTTATAGCCAGGTGAATTGAAGAAGACACCGTCATTTGCCCTCCTCGTGTTCGATACCCGCTCGCCGCTACACCGTGCGCTTGCGGTAAGACTAGCGAGTCCCCGCCCCGGGTGTGTGTTCGGGGCGGGCGATCAAGTTTTTGGCGCCGTTGCCGGGGAGGCGATAATGTTTGATTCTACTTACCTAGCTATTTTTCTTTTTGTTTTATTATTTCTATTTTTATTTTACCCTTCCTTTGTGCTAACTATTTCTTTGAAACTCTGTTTTTACTTGCATGTACACGAGATCCACAGTGGACCCCGAAGAAATACTATACGATCCGGAGATCGAACGTACTTTGAGGAGGACCAGAGCGGAGAGGAGACTCGATACGGAAGGGAATTTTATGACCCATCCCGAAACACCTGAAGAATTGGCGGTGTGAATGGCGAGGATCATTTCCATTAGAGATAGGCTTCGACCTAAGACTTCCTCCACGACCTCGTCCATAGCTATGCCGGAGTTGGCGACCGACAAAAATTTCGAGTTGAAGACTGGGTTGGTAGTTTTGATGCAGCAAGACCCTTTTTATGGGAATTCCTATGAAAACCCTCATTACCACATCCAGCTCTTTTTATCAAAATGTGCCACCTTCCAAATGCCGGGCGTCTCCATAGATGCTATCAGACTGCGCCTCTTCCCCTTCACACTCAAGGACAAAGCCTTATATTGGTTGAGGACACAGGCTGAAGGAATCTTCACCACTTGGGATGAATTGGCGAGTGCTTTCGTCGACAAATTTTACCCGCCCTCCAAGACGGTGAAGATAAGAAGTGCTCTCATGTCCTTCAAGCAAGGACCGCAGGAGACTCTCTATGAGGCATGGGAGCGCTTCAAGAACTTGCAGCATCAATGCCCCCATCACAGCATAGAGGATTGGAGCTTGTCCATAGTTTCTACAATGGACTCCAACCGGACACAAAACAGATTATTGATGCTACCGCCAACGGAGCCATTTTATCAAAGACCCCCGATGAAACTACGGCCTTGCTAGAGGAGATGGCCTCTAACAACCAACAGTGGGGCGACAAGCGAGGACATTCCTCGTCCTCCTTGAAGCCCACGAGTATTTATGAGGCCAAGGCCGTGGTGGAGCTTGCTAGCAAATTTGACTCTCTCCACAAGGTAGTGGAGAGATTGGAGAAATACATTACCGAGCCGCATGGAGCTCCTTCTACGTCCGCACCGACAAACCATATGAGTGATTGGAAAGACCAATCCCAAGCCATGTATGTAGGAGGAGAGCATGGAGAAGGAGCTTTGGAGCAAATTCAGTATGTTGCGGGGAATTCTGGATATTGGGCCAACCCGGCCGCTAGAAACCATCCGGATTTTTCCTATGCTAATAATGATGGTGCCTTGAACCCCCCGCCACAACAACCTCCTCAAGCTCGGGCTCCACCACCACAACCGAATTATCAACCAAGGGGGCCACCGCTACAAAACTTCCCACCTAGGCAACAAGTGGGACCTTATAGGCCACCAGGGTATAATCAAGGTTGGAGAAATCCCAACCCTCTGCAAGCTCAACCACGTTCAGATTTTAAAGCTAAGGTGGAGGAGTTTATGGAGGAGCAGAGAAAGATTAACGCCACGTTGAAGGCGGGACAAGATTCTCTCACCACCGTCGTCGCTCAAATTGGGGAGCAACTTGCATTGCTTAATAGGAACAACCAACAATTACCGGCTCAACCCGAGCCAAATCCACGGGGCAACACCGGCCATATCAACGCGGTTGTTGCGGTTACAACAAGGGGTGGGAATGATACCACTCCCCCCATGACTCAAGTCAAGGAACCCGTGGTGGAGATTCTAGAAGAGAGCGAGCCGTCAATTGAGGTGGAAAAAGAGAAGGAGCCGCAAGAAGGAGCAAAATCTAGAGTGGATGAACCTATTGATGAGCGCCGATTCATGCCACCGGTGCCTTTCCCTCAACGGCTAGCTAGAGCCAAGATCGAGAAGAGGCTAGCCAAGTTCCTCGAATACTTAAGAGGGGTGAGCCTCAATATCCCTTTCCTTGACGCCATAGTGGAAATCCCATCCTACGCGAAGTTCTTAAAGGACTTGATTACGGGAAGAAAAAGGAAAGAGAAGATCATGCTCGTGGAACAAGGAACTTGGTTCACTAGGAAGGAGAAGGAGCCCACCAAATTTAAAGATCCAGGGAGCTTCCGGATTCCTTGCACACTAGGAGGCGTCCCCTTACAAAAAGCATTGGTTGATTTGGGCGCTAGTGTGAGCCTCATGCCTCTCACCATGTTCCGAAAGTTGAATACCGGCACGGATTTAAAGCCGACCGACATGAGGATTCAACTCGCAGACGGTCGGATCACTAGGCCGGTTGGGATCGCGGAGAACATCCCACTCCAAGTTCCGGGAGGCATATGCTTGCCTTGTGATTTTGTGATCATGGATATCAAGGAGGAGGGTGACACATCGCTCATACTTGGACGCCCATTCCTCGCCACCGCCAGTGTAATCGTCGATGTGCGGGAGGGGACTCTTACCTTGAACGTCGGCAACATTGAAGTCGAGCTCCATATACCAAAAGCTATGAAGCACATGCCATATCATGAGGAGCTGGATTATGTGGACCTCCTTGACGAGGTTATAGAAGAGGTTATCCCCTACTCCATCGGTGCACTCCATGATGACTGCTTTGAAGAAAGCCAAGATTTTAGCGAAGACGAGAAGATGGAGGACTCTCCCAATAGATCCACGACAAATGATGATGGCGACGCTGATGTCGCGAGAATACGGGAGCTTTGCAAGCTCTCGACATTGAAGAATCCAAAGAAAGCTCCACCGATTCGAAGATCGGTGTCACCGGCGAAGTCAAGGACCAGAACAAGCTCAAGCTTGGGGGAGCCATCCCCCAACATTGCTCATGATGAAGGGGTGTTGAGGAGGGCCACACACCACCACGATCCAAATCCGAGCGGTCTTCCCGGCAAATTCGACGGGTGCATCTCATATGCACCCAACATCCCGCGCTAAATTCAAAACCCTAAGGGGTCGAGCTCAAGACCTTAAACAAGCGCTTGTCGGGAGGCAACCCGATAGTTTTTGCATTATTTTTATTTTGGTTTTTTTTGTTTTAGACTTTATTATTGTTTTGAGTCAATTGCCCATAAAAATCGTGACAACGGGTCTTAATTTCTATGACAGGAGAGGAGAAAAGGAGATCTATCATATAGAGGATGACCAAGTCAAAGAAAAGCACTCCAGGAATGCGCTCGAGGCTTAGGAAGAGGAAGAAACCAACTGGAGGAAGAAAAACAGAGAGTAGAGCGAAAACGGAGCCCTGAAGCAGAAAACAGCACGCCACTCGGCCGAGTATCATATGCGACTCGGCCGAACAAAGGACCCCACTCGCCCGAGTGGGGCACCAACCAGGGAAGTCTGCGGAACCAACTCTCTATCTTTTATGTGCATTTCAGTATTAACTGCCACTCGGCCGAGTACATTTAGTCACTCGGCCGAGTGAAACGGATACCCTCCTAGGGCGACAATTACCGAGTGGCAGAGCCACTCGGCCGAACGGAGTTTCTCCCTTCGGCCGAGTGAAGCAAAGCTGCTCGGCCGAGTCGTAAGTGGCGGGGAGAAATTTTAAAACTTTTTTATTTACGTCACTCGGCCGAGTGACATTGTCACTCAGCCGAGTCGTAACTTCACCTATATATACGGCAGCAGGCTCGACGCGATTTTCAACGCGAAAAATCCCAAAATTTCTCGCTCGAGCTTCGCCTGTTCGTCTCCCCTCGCCCGCGACCGCTGGCCACTCGCCCGATCCGACCTCACCGCCGGCCAACCTGAGCCCACATCGCCGGCAATGACCCCCCCCCCCCCCCCCAGCCGTCGCCGACCTCCGACGACCGCTCCCGACGCCGGCCGACGCCGTTCAACCCCCATTTTGCCCCTAAGCTCCATTTTCTCCTATTTTACTTGATCCGTATGCCCGTTGAGCCCCTAACTCAAATTAATTCTTTTATCTATCTATTATACCCCATCTTCCCCATGTATTTCGAATATTATCCGCTGATATCATTGTTTGATTTGCAGGCTATCTTGGGGGAGTTTTGGGGAGCTTCTGGACGCGCTTTTAGCTCCACGGAGGTGGCGCTCTTTACACCCATTGGCTGATTTGCTCTCGCGGTGTGTTCAGGTACATTCGTTCCATTATTTAGCACGCCGCATATTATTTTTGTTGGGTGAGCACTCGCGGCACACATGCCACCGCGTACCAGGCCACGCACACGGGGATCCGCCCCCAAGCGGAGGCGGACCGATGACCCTGGTCCCTCTCACGCTAGGGAGGACTCCCCTCCACCTAGCCTGCCACCACCACCACCGCCCACACAGCTGCTTCCTGCTGATCCCATCCATGCACAGCCACCACCGGCTCCCGCCGTCGGGCCGCTAGGGATCACGTTCAGAGACGACGCACAGCGCGTCCGATTTGAGCGTATCGCCCAGCGCTCGATAGTTCCCTCTAGGTTCGCACACTTAGCAGACCTTGACCGCCTAGGGGTACTAGAGGGGATGCTCACGTTGTACGACAACGTGGGTTGGCGCGACTTCTTGTCTGTGTCGGCGGACACCTACGTTCGTCCGACACTTGAGGTTCTTAGCTCGATAGCCCGGACCCCTGGAGGATGCACATTTTGCCTGATGGATCGAGAGTGCGAGGTCACTCTCGAGATGCTTCGTGCATTCTTCCAGTGGCCCTCTGTCCTTGTCCCCGACCGAGCCTACGCACCCACGCACATCCCACCACCGTCGTTCGACACCTCCACTTTCTGGACACGGATCACGGGATCCCATCTTGGCTTTGACCCTAGTAGGGCCAAGGCCACAGCTATCCTGCATCCCTGCCTCCAGATTGCACAGCGCCTCATGGCGACCACCTTCCTAGCGAGGTACGAGCCTGGGACGATGTCTACGCCTGAGCTCTACATGCTCTACGTGATGACTCGCCCTAAAGTTCTGGATAGGGGTAGCGACGACCTGGTCCCCGCCGTCGAGATTGATATCGCTAGTTGGTTTTTAGACCGCATCATCATTTCGGTGGGCGCTCGCTTACCTATTTGCTGCGGCGGTCTGATCACGTTTCTAGCCCTTATGACCGGCATGGACCTACCCGACGACCTGCGACGAGCCCCGGGCCCCACTTCACTTTCGATAGACGTCATGGCCCGGATGAAGATGCTTCGTCCCCACGGCCAGCGGCACTGGGTATGGTTGCACGGTCCCTTTAGTGCCGATTATATGATCCTCCCGAGCCCAGCTCGGACACATATAGGACCGGCACACGGGGACTGGCTTCCGGCGATGGATCTCCTGATCCCCGCCGCCTATGTGCTAGAGGCTGAGGGTGCTGAGCAGGCACCCCCTGCACCACCTGCACCCGTCGACCCCGTGATCCCTCAGCCCGAGCCTGCACTGTCTGCACCTCCTGCCACTTCTGTCCCCACTTCTGTCAGTGTCGGGAGTACCCTTGCTGAGTCGTCCACCACGTCTACCACCACCCCACCACTGCTGTGCCTATCTCGGTTGAGCCTATTTCCTCACTTCTTCCCGAGCGTCCACCCACTATCCTTGAGAGCGGCGAGTCTTCCTTCTCCGCCGTTGTGGAGACCCTGTCTAGTTTACTGTCTGCTGGGGTGTCACCTTTTGGTCCATACACTTCCTCCCTAGTGGTCGACCCTTCTGTCTCCACCGCAGCTGTCCTTTCCGAGAGTGTAGTGACGTCTGTCCCTGCTTCTGTGTCACTGACCTCTCCCGCTTCCTCGTCGCCGATTTTGTTTTCCACCACTACTGCTGCTGCCTCCTCGTCCCAGCCTGCGTCCCAGCCTCGCACCGAGGCTGGGCATCCACTAGTGAGCACAGCACCTTTTCCGCACATACCTGCTGGCCCGATTATTTACACTGCCTGTATCAGACAGCCCCGTCCTTCACAGCCTAGACCTGTCCGTCCCTCCGCTCCACCACCCCCTGACACTCTACTTCAGAGCCTTCGTGCTCTAGAGGGGGCTGTGAGCGGACTCAGAGGCGACTTTAGGGCTCTTTCTGCCACTGTCAGTTCCGTGGAGTCCCGCGTCGCCATGCTTCCCGATATTCAGGCTTGCTTGAATCAGATACTGGCGCGACTGCCTCCACTACACCCACCCACCCAGCAGACACCTCGACCACCACCCCCACCTCCACCTCCGCCACAGGACGGAGATGATGCAGCACCACCAGCTTAGGCACACCCTTGATGCCATTGATCTTTTTTGTCGTTATGCTGCCCATTTTCTGCTGGTCCTGGAGATTTTTGCCCCCACCTCCTCCCCTCACTATTTTGGTCCCTGTTCTGATCACATCATTTTATATCTTTTTTGGGAGAGAGGGAGAGTATTTTTGGTGACACATATCTGCATCACTCTGATCTTTGCATGCATCACATCCGCATCATATTTTCAGTTTATTTTTCTTTCTTTTTTATCATGCATGCATCCTCACCCACCCCACCTATTTCACGTCTCTCGGTGTGCCACACTTTGCACATTGAGGACACTGTGCACTTTAGCTTGGGGGAGTGAGTTCTCACACTTTTTTCTTTTATCGCCTTTATTTTTAGTTTTTCACGCTTTTTCCGCTTTTGCACCCATTTTTCATCACTTTTTCTTTTTTTACCATGCATCACTTTTTCTTATTTTCTTTGTGTGCTGCATTGTAAATAGTTCTGTTTTCTTTTACCTTTATTTCTTTCATCTTTTGCTAGAGATGATTTTTCTGTGATGACGATGACGTGGCGTTAGCTTTTCTCTATATGCATGCTAATTTTGTCATGTCATAGCTTTTGTTTCTGATATCATATGCTATGTTCAGCTTTGCATTTAGAAATAGTAACCCACTTCTTTTTCCGTATGAAAATGGATGAAATTCTATTATTAGCTGATGTCTGATGATTCATATGTATGCTATCGTAGAAAACACACCAAGATTCACGCATTGATTGCTTATATGTGGAGTACTGCTTTCTTTTCTCATATCACTTCTTATTGCATGATTTGTACGCTTCACTTCAGGTTGATTGAATGTTTGCTAGCATTGATATATCTGGACTAGTTTGCTTTTTGAGATTAAACTGAGTAGATTAAATTACCCTGCTGAAGTTGTCATGCACGTCCTATAGAGTGAACCGAGAGATACATTTATTTCTTTCTCCATATATCTTGAACATTATTTCTCTATTTTAAATTCATTGGTGAATCTCCCCTTAGCAATTCTATTATTGGCATCCCCCCCCGTTATTATATCCCATGCTCCAAATTCCCCAAAACCAAAGAAAAAAATGCTTGTATATCCTTCTCTTTTGATTTGGGATCATTTGTGTATATATGTTATTTGAAAAAAAGGGAAAAAAAGGGAGAAAAAGAAAAATATTTGAGAAAAAGGAAAGAAAAGAAAAATGAAGTTCAAAAACGATCCCATCTCGTACCCTTTCTCTCTTTCTTCCCTCTTTTGCTTTTATTTTTATTTCTTTTACTTTTGGAGCTTCAAAAGAAACGGGGAATGTAAATATTGTTTTGTTTGTGCCACCACGCTTATGGATAAGCTTGGGGGAGATGATCCAATGATGTGTGAGAGAGCGACTACTTGACGGTGCATTACAACCTAGGCTAAGTAATATTTTATACTCGGTGAGATTGCTAAAGTTTCACGAAATCCAGAAATCTACGCTTAGCATTCATTTCATGAAAACCACGCTTTTCTATTCTTACTCCTCTATTGTGTGATATCTCTTATACTCCTTATAGAAAGCATTCAATTGAAAAGTGTGTGATCTACGATTTTGTATACCGCTTTAGATGCTTCAGACGATGTTAATTCTAGAATTATTCCATTTTTCATGCTATATTGATATTCTTGGGTTTTCTATTTCAAATGCACCATTATACTATGATATCGAGGCAAAAGACTTTGACATGTGTTTTATATTCGATGCGTGCTATATGAGTAAGCAAAACCCACGTCCTGAGAAAAATGATCTAGCAGCTTCCTTCTTCGTTTTCTATTTTGCTTTTCATTTTTCATTTTCCATTTTCCATCGTTTCCATTATCTTTATCCACCGGGTTCGCTTTTTACTCATCTTCCTCGAGGACGAGTAAGAGGTAAGCTTGGGGGATTTTGATCACTCCTTATTTTACACCTTTTTTCTGCTTGTTTGCATGCCATTTAGATCGCCCTTATCGTCGTTTTCACGATTATTCAACAATATTGCGATGCTTTTCATGATTTCTTGTTTTTGTCGAATTTCAGGAGATTTGGAGCGATTTGGAGTGATTCTGAGATGCACCTGCTTCGGAGTGTCACCCGTGACTCTTTTCAGGGGAATTCTGCGATTGGAGAGGAGTGGAAGAAGAAAGAACGTCGTAGGATCGACGATGAAGCAAAAATACGAAGATTGGGCATTTTCAGCATGCCACTCGGCCGAGTGAAGGAGTCACTCGGCCGACCATCGACAACCCACTCGGTCGACCAGATCAGACACGCAGCACATTGAATATCAGCGTGCACTCGGCCGAGCATCGCCAGACCACTCGGCCGAGCACGGAGACACCACTCGCCCGAGTGGCATCTCGACGACGGCAAGCAAAAATCCCGAAGTTAATGTAATCCGTCAGTCAGCTCCCGAGTTTCGACTCGATCGAATGAAGAAATCACATCAACCGAGTGAAGAAAGTCACTCGGCCGAGTGACTCCCGAGGAGACGACCCCCAAAAGTCCGAAGTTACTGGAATCCGTCAGGGTCTGTCACTCGGCCGAGCGACATTTGTCACTCGGCCGAGTGAGCTGCGCTGCCTGTAGCGTAAAGTGCGATTTTCAAGCTGCGCAGGGGCAATTTTATCACAGTTTTTTGGGCGATTTTGGGGGGTATTTAACCCCAGTTTTTAACCTAGTTTAGGGGGCTTTTCTCATACTTTTGGCAGCCTTTTTAGAATACTTTTTAGGAGATTAGATTTGGTTCTTTTGGAGAGAGATAAAAGTGTTATTTTGTTGGATGCTATTGAATCTTCATTGGTTTGTCTCTCTTTCTATCAAAAACCTCATTTTTATTGATATATTTTCTATTGCAATGAATTCTATTGTTTTTATTTTTGAATTTCTAATGATTTGCATTATGAATTGTGAGTAGTTTTATCGTCTTAGGGCGTAGGGATGAACCCTACGAACCCTATTTCTAATTTGTGATGAATTGATGAAATTCTTGCTAGAATTGATTAGGGTTAGTTTGGGATCGATTTAATACGAATAGTTAGGGATTCATACCGATTGGGATTTGCAAGAGATTGGATCCCAACTCGATAGGAAGCCCTAGAAATTCGAATTGGGTTACAATTGGGTTTCTCTGGAATCGGTTTACAAGAGATTGTACCGAAACTAGGGTTCTCGATTGTAATTCTATACCAATACCCATTTGCAAGAGATTGGACGGGTAGGAACTATCCCAACCTAGGTCGTAGCTCGAGCTTGCACGAGAGTGGGCTCAAGATACGATTGAACGATGATGTTGTTCTTCACGCTAGCTTGCCTAGGTTAGGGTTTGCAAGAGATTGGACCCTACCCTAGGTTTGCTATAGACCGGCAATAGCACGAGAGCGTGAGCTCGGTTCTACATTTAGTTGCAACTAGTTCACCTGAATTTCAAGTCTAGCAATTATGAAACCGACGAATCATAATGACGAGATACGGTTTGTAGCGGGGATTCCCTATCCCTAGGCGTTTTATTAATTTGATATTTTCTTTATACAATTGAACGACTGTGACCGCTTTATTGCGAATATTTCTCGACTGTTCTTATAGCCAGGTGAATTGAAGAAGACACCGTCATTTGCCCTCCTCGTGTTCGATACCCGCTCGCCGCTACACCGTGCGCTTGCGGTAAGATTAGCGAGTCCCCCGCCCTGGGTGTGTGTTCAGGGCGGGCGATCACCATCCAAGTGGGATCTTCGTCGATAACCATTACTTCCTTCTCCTCCGTACCGGGGAACTGGAGATTCTCCACATAGATGGCACGACCCAACTCCGTGGACGAGGAGGATACCAGCTTGGATAGAGCGACTATGCAGGCGTTCTCCGACCGCGGGAGGTGGAGGGTCTCAGCTTGCTTGAATTTGGACAGCTCAGTTTTGGCCGAGGGAAGGTAGTTCTGCATCGCCTCTTCACGCGCCTCGTAATTCCCCTGCAACTGGTTGATGAAGAGCTTCGAATCGCTAAGGAGGCGTATGGATTCGGCTCCGAGTTCTCTGGCCAGCCTCAAACCGTTTATTGCGGCTTTGTACTCGGCCACGTTGTTGGTGGCCAAAAACTCGAACCGAAGCGCGTACTCGATAACGCTTCCCTCAGGAGATCGAATCACGATATTGGCTCTACTCCCAGCCCGGGTTGCTGATCCGTCTACATGGACTACCCATGTATCCTGGTCCCCTGGGTGGCTGGTAAGAATGATGTCAGTCGAAAGGAAAGACAAGGGTTGGGGAGTTATCGCAGCCGAGCCTTCCTCCTCAGAGGGGTATCCTCCTTCTATGATGCATTCGGCGATGAAGTATGCCAGGGCCTGCTCTTTTATGGCCGTGCACGGCTTAAATTGAATGTCGAACTCGCTCAGTTCCACTCCCCAATTCAACATCCTCCCCATCCGGTCGAATCTCTTGAGGTTCTGTTCGAGTTGGGAATCAGTAAGGACTAGTATCATGTGGGCTTGGAAGTAGGGTCGGAGTCTTTCGGCCAAGAGCACGAGGGTGTATGCGAGCTTCTCCATAGGCGTGTATCGTCCCTCCGCGTCCGTCAAGACTCGGCTGGTATAATACACCGGCCTCTGCACTCTGTCGTCCTCCCTGATCAGCACCGAGCTCACCGCCTCACCTATACAGGCTAGGTAGAGGCTCAACGATTCTCCTTCTCGTGGTTTGGAGAGGAGCGGCAGACTGCGAAGGTATTCCTTGAGTTCAGCAAACGCTCGGGCACAATCCTCATCCCATGGTACCGTCTTCCTTTTATCGGCGGGCTCGACGATTGCTTTCCTTAGGGTCTTGAAGAATGGAAGGGACCTCTCTGCCAACTTGGACAAAAAACGCCCCAGAGCGGCGATGCGTCCATTCAACCTCTGCAGCTCTTTGATTGTCGTTGGTTCCCGCATGTTGATCAATGCCTCGATCTTGTCAGGGTTGGCCTCAATGCCACGATTAGTGATCATGAACCCCAGGAACTTGTCGGATCTTACCCCGAATGTGCATTTTGTGGGATTGAGCTGGATGTTGTGCTTTCGCAGCCGCTCGAAGGTTTCCCTGAGGTCGGCGATGTGATCTTTTGGCCTTTTCGATTTGACCAGCATGTCGTCAACGTAGACCTCCAGGTTCCTCCCTATCTGTGAGTCGAGCACATTGTTGACCATTCTCTGGTAGGTTGCCCCCGTGTTCTTCAAGCCGAATGGCATCTTCTTGTAGCAGAAGTTCCCCCGGTCCGTTGTGAATGACGTCTTCTCTTCGTCCCGAGGGTCCATCTGGGCTTGATTGTACCCGGAGTAGGCGTCCATGAAGCTGAGCATCTCGTATCAAGAGGCGCTGTCCACGAGGTGATCGATGCGGGGCAGTGGGTAGCTGTCCTTAGGGCAAGCCTTGTTGAGGCCGCTGAAATCCACACACATTCGCCACTTCCCGCTAGGCTTTTTGACCATCACGACATTGGACAGCCACTTCGGGTACCAGACTTCCCGGATGAAGCCGGCGTCGAGAAGGTGTTCCACTTCCTCGGAGGCTGCCTTCCTCGTCTCGCCGCCCAGGTTCCGCTTCTTCTGCCTGACCGGTTTGAAATTGGGGTCGGCGTTCAGCTGGTGCATAATCACCCGAGGGTCCACGCCGGGCATGTCGTCGGGCGACCATGCGAAGACGTCAAGATTGGCCTCCAAGCACTCGATTAGCTCATCTCTCAAGCCCGAGATCAGTCTAGATCCGATGTAGATGAATCTCCCTTCGACATTCGTGACAGGGATTAGCTCTGGCTCCTCCCCGGGAGTGGGTCTTGGTCCGTACCTCAAGTCAACTGAGGCCATCGGATCGTCAGGCCGCTCGGCAGGTTCCCCGTCGGCTAGCTGGTAGCAGATCTTCGGCCTCCCTGTGTCACCCTTGACCTGGCCGATCCCCTCGGGGTCTGAAACTTGATCGTCCGATGGAGAGTCGAGATCACCGCACCGACAGCGTTGAGGAGCGGGCAGCCGATGATCCCATTGTATGCTGATCTGATCCTCAGCGCCACGAACCTGTCGTCAGGGTCACCGAGTCGGGCGGGCTCCTGAGCGTGATAGGGAGGTGGATCGCCCCGACGATGGGCGCAGAGTGACCCGTGAAGTCTATCATGGGCCCCGAGCTCGGCTCCAGGCCCTCGTCCCGCAGCCCTATCCTCTCCAGAGTCGACATGAAAAGGATGTCACACGAGCTGCCATTATCGACAAGCAGTCGCCTCACCATGGATGCGTCGATGACAGCGAAAACCATGAGTGCTTCGTCTGACCGCGGTTTCTCCCTCGCGGCACCCTCCCGCCGACTGGGAGGGGTGAGGAAGGGTTTCCGGCCTCCACATCGTAGTCCCCTGTGCAGCCGGGTCGGGGTCTGTCCGGACCCCCGGTTCGAGACATGCGCAATCAGTCATGGTTCCTTGCGCCGACCGCGATACGGCCCAGGTGCCGTCGTCGGGGTCATAGCCTTATTTTGCTGCTGAGGGCGAGGCCGCGTCATTGTTAGTGTGGTTGTTTTACGTGGGTGTTAGCTCGTTCCCACAGATGGTGCCAGATGTTTACGGGTTAGGCGATGGATCCGTGGTTGAGCAGACGCTTCGGGAGAGCATCGGTCTTCGGTTGGCGTGGAGACGAGGTGAAGCCTCGGTTCCAGGTTGAGTGCTCGGCCTCGGCTGGACGAGCGTCGAGGGGAAGCCTCGGCGCCTTGAATGCTCCTCGGTCTTGATGGGCGATGGCGCCCGCTAGCGGCGAACGGGTTCGTTCCTTGTCGAGTCGTAGCCTCGGCGCCTCGGTTCAGCTCCTTCCTGGATAGACGAGGAAACTCGTCGGGGGGCGGACCTTGGTTCCGGCCACGTCCCCTCCGATGCCTAAGTCAGAACGGATCTGTGTAGTGAACGGCAGGATCGGTACGGCTCAAGAGGAGGCCAACACACGTATCCTCGGACCGAGCTATGGCAGTGGAGACAATGGGGAAAAGCAAGGTCTAGTTAATGGAATACATCCTTTGTAGGTGCCAAGGATTCGATCTCCCTCCCGGTTGCTCCTCATATCCCTTTATAGGGTTTGGCCCACGATTGCCCCCAATCCACGTCCCCTGACCGCCTTCCACTCACGTCCCCGTGATCTGCCTTCATCAAGGCGCCTGTGCGTGTTGTGGGGGGGGTCGATTAGTGGGCTCCTTAAGGTGCCACGCTTTTCAGGGGGACGGTTATCTCCGGAGAGCATGAGCTAATCGTGCGTCTTCCGGGCCGAGGCCAGTCCGACTTTGAGTCCTTTCGCGGGCCTCGTCAGGCGGGCCTAATCACATTCGTGGGCTTCCCTCTCTAGGCTTGGGCTTGGGTCTCTTGCTCTTGGGCTTCTCCAAAATAGTCGTATCAATGTCCATTGGAACCGGAAGATCGACATCTTCAACTGAAAAAGAAGAGAAGACAAAATTAGGCCAAAATATCATATCATTTAATAAAATGATACATATCTTCCAAAAAATTGGAAAATAGCATGGAGGTCGAAAAAATCCGCAAAAATGTCCGTTGTAACCGGGAGATCGCCATCTTCAAATGGAATAAAAGAGAAGACAAAATTAGGCAAAAACATATTATTTAATAAAAAGATCTCCATCTTCAACTGGAAAATAAGAGAAGACAGATTTAGGCTATAAAATCATATCAATTATCAATTATTTAAAAGATCCATATCTTTCATAAAATGTAGAAATTAGCACCAAGATCAGAAAATGATATATAAAAATCTTATCAGTTGAAGAAGGCGATATCCCGGTTACAACAGACATTTTTATTGATGAAGATGGCGATTTCCCGGTTTCAACGGACATTTTTTGGCCTAATTTTGTCTTCTCTGATATCATTTAACAAAACGATCCACATCTTTTAGAAAATGTGAAAAATAGCCAGGAGCTCAGAAAAATCCGCAGAAATATACGTTGGAACAGGGAGATCGCCATCTTCAACTGAAATATCAGAGAAGACAAAATATGGCCAAAAAATCATATCATTTAATAAAATGATCGTCGTCTTCAACTGGAAAATAAGAGAAGACAAAATTAGGCGACAAAAATCACATAAAGTATTATAAAGATTCTTATCTTCCAGAAAATAAATAAAATAGACACAAGCTTAGAAAAATCTGCAAAAATGTCTGTTGGAAACGTGAGATCACCATCTTCATCTGAAAAATAAGAGAAGACAAAATTAGGCCATAAAAATCTTATCATTTAATATAAAGATCCATGTCTTCCAGAAAATTTAAAAAATAACCCAGGCTCAGAAAAATACGCAAAAATTTCCGTTGGAACCGGAAGATCGCCATTTTCAACTGAAAAATAAGAGAACACAAAATTAGGCCATAAAATCATATCATTTAATATAAAGATCCATATTTTACAGAAAACATTGAAAATAGCCCGGAGCTGAGAAAATTCTGCAAAAATTTCCGTTGGAACTGGGAGTCTATAAAAATCATTGCGACATCTTCAACTGAAAAATAAGAGAAGACAAAATAAGACTATAAAAATCATTTCACTTACTATAAAGATTCAAAACTTATAGAATATTTAGAAAATAATCCAATTCTAAGAAAGATTTGCAAAAATATTAGTTTGAAATAGGAGATGACCATCTTCAACTAAAAAAAGAGAAGACAAAATTAGGCCAAAAAGCATATCATTTAATAAAAAGATCCATAACTTCTCGAAAATGTAGAAAAATAGTCCCAAGCTCAGAAATATCTGTAAAAATAATCATTGGAAGCGGGAGATCCCCATCTCCAAGTGAAAAAATAAGAGAAGACAAAATTAGGCTACAAAAATAATATCATTTAATAAAAAGAGCCATATCTTCAATAAAATGTAGAAAATAGCCCCGAGCTCAAAAAAATCCGAAAAAATATTCATTAGAACCGGGAGATCACCACCTTCAACTGAAAAATAAGAGAAAAGAAAAATAGGCTATAAAAGTCAAATCATTTAATCTAAAGATAGAGATCTCCTGGTTCCAACAGACATTTTTGTCGATTTTTCTTTGCTCCGGGCTATTTTAATATTTTCTATAAGATAGCCATCTTCATTTGAAAAATATGAGAAGATAAATTAGGCCAAAAATCATATTATTTAATAAAAAGATCCATATCTTCTAGAAAATGTAGAAAAAAGCATTTAGGTCAAAAATTTGCAAAAATCTTTGTTGGAACCGTGAGAACGACATCTTCAACTGAAAAATAATAGAAGACAACCTTAGACCAAAAAATCATATCATTTAATAAAATGGTCCATATATTCCATAAAATGAAGAAAGACAAACCTAAGCTAACAAAAATCAGTAAAAATGTCTGTTGGAACCGGTAGATCGCAATATTCAACTGAAAAAAATAAAAGAAAAAAAATGTAGGATATAATAATCATATCATTTAATAAAAAAGTTCATATCTTCCATAAATGTAGAAAATAGCACCGACCTTCAAAAAATTCACATAATTTTTTGTTGGAACCAGGAAATTGCCATCTTCAAGTAAAAAATTTGTGTAGACAAAATTAGGCTATAAAATCATATAATTTAATATAAAGATTCATATCTCCCAGAAAATGTAGAAAATATCCTGGAGCTCAGAAAAATCCTCAAAAATGTTCATTGGAACCGGGAGATCGTCATCGTCATCTAAAAAAATAGAGAAGACAAAATTATGCCAAAAAATCATATCATTACATAAAAAGATCCATATCTTCCAGAAAATGTAGAAAAAAAGCACAAATCTAAGAAAAATCCGCAAAATTGTCTGTGAGAACCAAGAGATCGCCATATTCAACAAAAAAATATGAGAAGACTAAATTAGGCTACAAAAATCTTGTCGTTTAATAAAGATATCCATATCTTTAATAAAATGTAGAAAATAGCGTGAAGCTCAGAAAAATCCGCAAAAATATCTGTTGGAACTAGGAGATCACCATCTTCAACTGAAAATAAGAGAAGAAAAATTAGGATATAAAAATCATTTCATTTAATAGAAAAAAATTTATCTTACAGAAAGTGTACAAAATAGCACCGATCTCAAAAAATTCCGCAAAAATATCCGTTAGAATCTGGAGATCGCCATCTTCAACTAAAAAATAAGAGAAGATAAAATTAGACCAAAATATCGTATCATTTAATAAAATGATGTATATCTTCCAAAAAAGTGGAAAATAGCCCAGAGCTCTGAAAATTCCGCAAAATTATTCGTTGGAACCGGGAGATCACCATCTTTAATGGGAATATAAGAGAAGACAAAATTAGGCCAAATAATCATATAATTTAATAAAAAGATTGACATCTTCAACTGAATAATAAGAGAAGACAATTTAATAGATGAAGAAAATGTAGAAAATAGTACCAATCTCAGAAAATGATATATAAAAATCTTATCAGTTGAAGATGGCGATATCCCAGTTCCAACGGACATTTTAATAGATGAAGATGTCGATTTCCCGGTTCAAAGGACATTTTGGCCTAATTTTGTCTTCTTTTATATCATTAAACAATACGATCCATTTGTTCCAGAAAATGTGAAAAATAGCTCGGAGCTTAGAAAAATCTGTAAAAATGTCCGTTGAAATCGGGAGATCACCATCTTCAACCGAAATATAAGAGAAGACAAAATTAGGCCAAAAACCATATCATTTAATAAAAAGATCACCATCATCAACTGGAAAATATGAGAAGACAAAATTATGCAACAAAAATCAAAAAAAATATAAAGATCCTTATATTCCATAAAATATAGAAATTAGCCCAGGCTCAGAAAAATACGCAAAAATTTTTGTTGGAAACATGAGATCGCCATCTTCAACTAAAAATAAGAGAAGCCAAAATTAGGCCATAAAAATCATATCATTTAATGTAAAGATCCATATTTTATAGAAAATATGGAAAATATCCCAGATCTCAGAAAAGTCTGCATAAATATCCAGTCGAACCGGGAGATTGTCATCTTCATCTGAAAAATAAGAGAAGACAAAATTTGGCCATAAAAATCATATCATTTATTACAAAAATCCATATCTAAAAGAAAATGTAGAAAATAGCCCTGATCTCAGAAAAGTCCACAAAAATTTTCGTTTGAACCAGGAAATCGCCATATTCAAGTAAAAAATAAGAGAAGACAAACTTAGTCTATAAAAATCATATTATTTAATAAAAATATCCATATCTTCAATAAACTATAGAAAATAGTTCCATGTTTAAAAAATTCGAAAAAATGGTCGTTGTAACCAGAAGATCGACATCTTCAACTGAAAAATCAGAGAAGACAAAATTAGGCCTAAAATCATATCATTTAATAAAAGATCTATATCTTCCAAAAAATGAAGAAAATAGCCTCTAAGTCAAAACAATCCGCAAAAATCGCCATTGGAACCGTGAGAACACCATCTTCAACTAAAAAAAAAGAGAAGACAACAATAAGCCAAAAAATCATATCATCTAATAAAATGATCCATATCTTCCATAAAATAAAGAAAAATTTGTACAAGCTAACAAAATTCAGTAAAATGACCACTGGAACTGGTAGATCGCAATACTCAACTGAAAAAATAAGAGAAGAAAAACGTAGGATATAAAAATCATATCATTTAATAAAAAATATTCATATCTACAATAAAATGTAAAAAATAGCACCGAACTTCGAAAAATCTGCAAAAATTTCTGTTGGAACAAGAGATCGCCATCTACAACTAATAAATAAGAGTAGACAAAATTAGGCTATAAAAATCATATCAATTAATATTAAAACTCATATCTTACAAAAAATGAAGAAAATATCCCAGAGCTCTAAAAAATCTGCAAAAATGTTCGTTGGAAACGAGAGATCGTCATCTTCTTCTGAAAAATAGAGAAGACAAAATTAGGCCAAAAAAACATATCATTTCTTAAAAAGATCCATATCTTTCAGAAAATGTAGAACACCAAACTCTAGCTAGAAAAATCTGCAAAAATGTCCATTGGAACCGAAAGATCGCCATCTTCAATTTAAAAACAAAAGAAGACAAACATATACTATAAAAATATATCATTTTTAAAAATGCATAAAATAGCACCGAGCTTATAAAAATCCGTAAAAATATCCATTGGAATATGGAGATCGACATCTTCAACTGAAAAATAAGAGAAGACAAAATTAGCCAAAAATTATATCATTTAATAAAAAGTTACATATCTTCCAAAAAATTTAGAAAATAGTCCCGAAACAGAATAATATGCCAACGTCCGTTAGAAACGGGAGATCGCAATCTTCAACTGAAACATAAAAGAAGACAATTCTGGCCAAAAAATCATATCCTTTAATAAAAAGATCCATAACTTTTTGAAAATGTAGAAAATAGCCCCAATCTAAGAAAATCTGCAAAATTATCCCTTGGAACTGGGAGATCGCTATCTTCATCTAAAAAATATGCGAAGACAAATTAGGTTATAAAAATCATATCATTTAATATAAAGATTTATATTATACAAAAAATATAGAAAACAGCTCGAAGCTCAAAAATATCCGCGCAAATGTCTATGGATCCCAGAGATCGCCATCTTCAAATTAAAAAAGTGAAGACAAAATTGGGCCAAAAAATAATATATTTTCATAAAAAGATACATAACTTCCAGAAAATTTAGAAAAATCTGCGAAAATGTCTATTGAAACCAAGAGATGCCATCTTCAACTGAAAAAAAATAATAGAATACAAACGTAGGCTATAAAAATCATATTATTTAATAAAAAGTTCTATACCTTCCATAAAATGTAGAAAATAGCACCAGCTCAAAAAATACGCAAAAATCTCAGTTGGAACTGGAAGATAGACATCTTCAACTGAAAAATAGGAGAAGAAAACATTAAGCTATAAAAATCATATCATTTAATAAAAGATCCATAACTTTTCAAAAATATATAAAATACTCCGAAGCTCAGAAAAATCCGCAAAAAAGTTTGTTTAAACCGGGAGATCGCCACCTCCATCTGAAAACAATAAGAGAAGTAAACATTAGATCAAAATCATATAATTTAATAAAAAAAAATCCATAACTTCCCGAGCTCAGAAATATCGACAAAAATGTTCGTTGGAACCGGGAGGTCGCCATCTTCCACTAAATAATAAGAAAAGACAAAACTGGGTTATAAAAATCATATCATTTAATATAAAGATTCAAATCATACAGAAAAATAGAAACTAGATCAGAGCTCAGAAAAATGCAAAAAAATGTCCATTGGAACTGGGAGATCGCCGTCTTCAACTGAAAAATAAAAGAAGACAAAATTAGGCCAAAAATCATATCATTTAATAAAAAGATACATATATTTCAAAAAGTGTTGAAAAATAGCCCCGAGCTCAGAAAAATTGACAAAAATGTTCGTTGAAACCGGGAGATCGCCATATTCCACTGAATAATAAGAAAAAAAAATTTAGGTTATAAAAATCATATCATTTAATATAAAGATTTAAATCATACAGAAAATGTAGAAAATAGATCAGAGCTCAAAAAATACGAAAAAATACCCCATTGGAACCGAGAGATCGCAACATTCAATTGAAAAAAGAGAAGACAAAATTAGGCCAAAAATCATATTATTTAATAAAAGACTCATATCTTCCAGAAAATGTAGAAAAAAGCCCAAAGTTAGGAAAAAATATACCAAAAATGTCCGTTGGAACCGGGAGATCGCCATATTCAACTGAAAATATGAGAAAACAAAATTTAGGCTACAAAAATCTTGTCATTTAATAAAGAGATCCATATCTTTAATAAAATGTAGAATATGGCCTAGAGCTCAGAAAAATCCGCAAAAATGTTTGTTGGAACTGGGAGATTGCCATCTTGAACTGAAAAATAAGACAAGGAAAAATTAGGATATAAAAATCGTATCATTTAATATAAAGTTTCTTATTTTCCAGAAAGTATAAAAAATAACACCGAGCCCAGAAAAATCCGCAAAAATGTCCGTTGGAACTGGAAGATCGCCATCTTCGACTAAAAATAAGAGAAGAAGAAATTAGGCCAAAATTTAATATCATTTAATAAATTGATACATATCTTCCAAAAAAGTGGAAAATAGTCCGGAGCTCAGAAAATTCCGCAAAAATGTCCATTTGAACCGGGAGATCGCCATCTTCAACTGAATCAATAAGAGGAGAAAAATTTAGGTCAAAAGTTCATATCATTTTATAAAAAGATCCATAACTTCCTGAAAATGTAGAAAAATAGCCCCGAGTTCAGAAAAATCTACAAAAATGTCCGTTGAAACCGAAAGATCGCCATCTTCAACTGGATAATAAGAGAAGACAAAATTAGGTTATAAAAATCATATCATTTAATAGAAAAATTCATGTCATACATAACATATAGAAAATAGCTTGGAGCTAAGAAAAATAGGAAAAAATGTCCATTGGAATCGGGAGATCGCCATCTTCAACCAAAAAAAATAAAAGAAGACAAAATTCGGCCAAAATCATATCATTTAATAAGAAAATACATATCTATCATAAAATGTAGAAAATAGCACCGAGCTTAGAAAAATACGCACAAATATCTGTTGGAACCAGGAGATCACAATATTCAACTGAAAAAAGAGATGACAAAATTAGGCCAAAAATCATATTATGTAACAAAAAGATTCATATCTTCAAGAAAATATAGAAAAAAGCCCAAAGCTATGAAAAATCCGCAAAAAATGTCCGTTGGAACCGGGAGATCGCCATATTCAACTGAAAAATATGAGAAGACAAAATTAGGCTACAAAAATCTTGTTATTTAATAAAGAGATCCATATCTTTAATAAAATGTTGAAAATAGCCAGGAGCTCAGAAAACTCCGCAAAAATGTCTATTGGAACTCGGAGATCTCCATCTTCAACTGATGAAGAAAAAATTAGGATATAAAAATCATTTCATTTATATAAAAATTCTTATCTTCCAGAAAGTGTACAAATTAACCCCGAGCTCAGAAAAATCTGCAAAAAATGTATGTTAGAAACGAGAGATCGCCATCTTCTACCGAAATAAAAGAGAATGCAAAATTAGGCAAAATTCATATCAATTAATTAAATGATGCATATTTTTCAAAAAGTGGAAAATAGCCCGGGGCTCAGAAAAATCCGTAAAAAATGTCCGTTGGAACAGAGAGATCGCCATCTTCAACTGGAATATAAGAGAAGACTCCATTAGGCAAAAAATCATATCATTTAATAAAAAGATGGCTATCTTCAACTGGAAAATAAGAGAAGACAAATAGGCTATAAAAATCATAGGAATTAATAAAAGATCCAAATCTTTCATAAAATGAAGAAAATAGCACCAAGCTCAAAAAATGATATATAAAAATCTTATCAGTTGAAGATGGCGATATCCCGGTTACAACGGTGATTTTTATAGATGAAGATGACAATTTCCTAGTTCCCAATTTTTTCTTCTTTTATATTTTAGTTGAAAATGGCAATTTCCCGGTTTCAACGAACATTTTTGGCCTAATTTTGTCTTCTCTGATATCATTTAATAAAACGATCCATATTTTCGAGAAAATGTGAAAAATAGACCGGAGCTGAGAAAAATCCGCAAAAATGTCTGCTAGAGCCGGGAGATCGACATCTTCAACCGAAATATAATCAAAGACGAAATAAGGGCAAAAAATCATATCATTTAATAAAAATATCGCCATTATTAACTAGAAAATAAGAGAAGACAAAATTAGGCAACAAAAATTATATCAATTAATATAAAGATCCTTATCTTCCAAAAAATATAAAAAATAGCACCAACCTCAGAAAAACATGCAAAAATTTCCGTTGGAAATGGGAGATCGCCATCTTCAACTGAAAACTAAGAGAAGACAAAATTAGGCCATAAAAATCATATCATTTAATCGAAAGATCCATATCTTACAGAAAATGGAGAAAGTAACGCAGATCATAGAAAAATCCACAAAAATGTCAGTTGGAACCGAGAGACTGCCATCTTTATCTGAAAAAATAAGAGAAGACAAAATTAGGCCATAAAAATCATTTCATTTGATATAAAGATCCATATCTTACAGAAAATGTTGAAAATAACTCAGAGCTCAGGAAATTACGTAAAAATTTCCGTTGGAACCGGGAGATCACCATATTCAACTGAAAAATAAGAGAAGAAAAACTTAGTATATAAAATTCTTAACACGTAATGAAAAGATCCATTTCTTTAATAAATTATAGAAAATAGTTTCGAGTTTAGAAAAATCCGTGAAAATGGCTGTTGAAACAGGGAGATCGACATCTTCAACTTAGAGAAGACAAACTTAGGCTATAAAAATCATATAATTTAATATAAAGATTCATTCTTACCGATAATTTAGAAAATAGCCCTGAGCTCAGAAAAATCCGCAAAAATGTCAATTGGAACCGAGAGATTGCCATCTTCAATGAAAAAAATAAGAGAACACAAAATTAGGCCTAAAAATCTTAGCTTTTAATAAAAAGATCTATAACTTCTCGAAAATGTAGAAAAAAGTCCCGAGCTTAGAAAAGGCCGCAAAAATCCGTTAGAATCAGGAAATCACCATCTTCAACTGAAAAATAAGAGAAGACAAAATTAGGCAATAAAAATCAATACACTTAATATAAAAATCCATATCTTCTAGAAAATTTAGAAAATAGCCTTAATCTTAGAAAAAATCCGCACAAATGTTCGTCGGAAATGGGAGATCACCATCTTCAACTGAAATAAATAGAAGACAAAATTAGGTCAAAAATCATATCATTTAATAAAAAGATCCATAACTTCCCGAAAAAGTAGAAAAATTGTCCCAAGCTCAGAATTATCTGTACAAATGTCTGTCGAAATCGGGAGAACGCTATCTTCAAGTGAAAAATAAGAGAATACAAAAACTAGGCTAAAATCATATCATTTAATAAAAGAGCCATATCTTCTATAAAATGTAGAAAATAGCATCGAGCTCAGAAAAATCTGCAAAAATATCCATTAGAACCAGGAGATCGTCATTTTCAACTGAAAAAAAAATAAGAGAAGACAAAATTAGACTATAAAAATCATATCATTTATTCTAAAGATATATATCCTACAAAAATGTAGAAAATAGCCTCAAGGTCAAAAAAATCCGCAAAAATCTCCGTTGGATCAGTGAGAACGCCATCTTCAACTGATAAATAAGAGAAGAGAACATTAGGCCAAAAAAATCATATCTTTAATAAAATGATCCATATCTTCCATAAAATGAAGAAAAATAGGCCAAAGCTAACAAAAATTAGTAAAAATGTCTGCTAGAACCGGTAGAACGCAATATTCAACTGAAAAAAATAAGAGGAAAAACGTAGGATATAAAAACACATCATTTAATAAAAAATTTATATCTTCCATAAAATGTAGGAAATAGCACCGAGCTTCGAAAAATACGCAAAAGTTTTCGTTAGAACCTGAAGTTCGACCTCTTAAACTGAAAATTATGAGTAGACAAAATTAGGCCAAAAATCATATCATTTGATAAAATATCCATATCTTCAAGAAAATTTAGAAAATAACCCCGAGGTCAGAATAAAATAAGAGAAGACAAACATAGAATATAAAAAATATATAATTTAATAAAAATATCCATATTTTACATAAAATATAGAAAATAACACCGAGCTGCAAAAAATCTGCAAGAATGTTCGTTGGAACCGGTAGATCGCCATCTTCAACTAAAAATAAGAGAAGACAACATTATGCCAAAAATTAGATTATTTAATAAAATATGCATATCTTCCAGAAAATTTAGAAAATAGCCCCGAGGTCAGAATAATCTACAAAAATTTCTGTTGGAATCGGGAGATCACCCTCTTTAATTGAAGAAAAGAGAAGGAAAAATTAGGACAAAAAATCATATCATTTCGTAAAAATACATATCTTACAGAAAATGTAGAACAATAGTTCCAAGTTATGAAAAGTAATGTCCATTGAAACCGGTAGATCGCCTCCTTCACCTGAAAAAATAAGAGAAGAAAAATATAGGCTATACAAATCATCTAATTTAATAAAAAGGCACATATCTTCCATAAAATGTAGAAAATAGCACCGAACTTAGAAAAATATGCAAAAATATCAGTTGGAACCGGTAGATTGCCATCTTCAACTGAAAAATAAGAGAACGCAAAATTAGGCCAAAAATAAAATCCTCAAAAAATGCCCGTTAGAACCGGGAGATCACAGTCTTTAGTTGAAAAATAAGAGAAGACAAAATTTGGCCAAAAAATCATATCATTTAATGAAAAAATCCATAACTTTTTCGAAAATGTAGAAAAATAGACCCCGAGCTCAAAAAATTCGCAAAAATGTTCGTCGAAATCGGCAGATCGCCATCTTCGACTGAAAATAAAAGAAGACAAAATTAGTCGATAAAAATCATATCATTTAATATAAAGATCCATATCTTATAGAAAATGTAGAAAATAGCCGGAGCTCAAAAAATCCGCACAAATATAAATTGGAACCAGGAGATCGCCATCTTAAACTTAAATAAGGAAATATAAATGTAGGCTATGTAAATGTAGGCTATGTAAACCATATCATTTAATAAAAAGATCATCATCTTTCATAAAATATAGAAAATAGAAGCGAGCTCATAAAAATCTGCAAAAAAGTCCGTTGGAACCGGGAGATCGCCATTTTCAACCGAAAAAATAAGAGAAGATAAAATTCGGCCAAAAATCATATCATTTAATTAAAAGATACAAATATTCCAAAAATTTTGAAAATATCCCCGAGGTCAGAATAATACACAAAAAATGTCCGTTGGAACCGAAAGATCGCCATATTCAACTAAAAATAAGAGAAAAAATTTGACCATAAAAATCTATCATTTAATATAAAGATCCATATCTTCCAAAATATGTAGAAAATACCCTGGAGCTTAGAAAAATCTGCAAAAATTTCCGCTGGAACCGAGAGATCGCCATCTTCAACTGAAAAAAATAAGAGAAGACAAATGTAGGCTATAAAAATAATATCATTTAATAAAAAGTTCTGCATCTTCTATAAAATTTAGAAAATAGCACCAAGCTCAAAAAAATCTGTAAAAATGTTCGGTGGAACTAGGAGATCGCCATTTTCAACTTAAAAAATAAGTGAAGACCAAATTAAGGCTATAAAAATAATACCATTTAAAATAAAGATTCATATCTTACAAAAAATGTAGAAAAATATCTCGAAGCTCAGAAAAATCCGCAAAAATATTCGTTGGAACCGGGAGATCGTCATATTCATCTTAAAAATAGGGAGGACAAAATTAGTCCAAAAAATCATATCATTTCATAAAAGGATCCATATCTTCCAGAAAATGTTGAAAAACAGCCTCAAGTTATGAAAAATCTGCAAAATGTCCATTGGAGCCGGAAGATCGCCATCTTCAACAAAAAAATAAGTGAAGGCAAACGTAGTCTATAAAAATCATATCATTATAAAAATGTAGAAAATAGGACCGAGCTTATAAAAATCCGCAAAAATATCCGTCAGAATAGGGAGATCGCAATCTTCAACTAAAAAAATAAGAGAAGACAAAATTAGGCCAAAAAATATATCATTTAAGAAAAAGATCCATATCGTCCAAAAAAAATCAGAAAATAATCCCTAGGTCAAAATAATACGGTAAATGTACGTTAGAAATGAAAGATAGAAATCTTCAACTAAAAATAAAAGAAGACAAAATTTGGCCAATAAATCATCTCATTTAATAAAAAGATAGATAACTTCTCGAAAATGTAGAAAAATAGCCCCGAGCTCAGAAAAATCCGCGAAAATGCCCCTTGGAACCAGGAGATTGCCATCTTCAACTGAAAAATAAGAGATGATAAAATTAGGTTATAAAATCATATCATTTAATATAAAGATTGATATTATACAAAAATATAGAAATAGCACGTAACTCAAAATAAATCCGCACAAATTTCCATTGGAACCAGTAGATCGCCATCTTCAAAGTAAAAAAGAGAGGTGACTGTAAGGAGCGCCTTACCCTTGCAATACTAACAACAACACACTAGAGGAGGGTGAATAGTGTAATGGCAATAAATTGTCCAATTAAAATTAAACTTGCAAATGCGGAATATAAATGCAAGAGGAAATAATTGACACAATCAATCCAAACGCAAACACAAGATTTTACCCTGGTTCCCCAAAACTTGGGTACGTCCAGTCACACCAATATTCACTATATTCCCACAAAGAGAAGTGAATACAAATCTCACAAGGAGATACCTCACCAAGAGGATTTTGCCCTACACAAGGACCCAACCAACCCTACACAGGGGTCAAACTCCCACCAAGAGAATTACTAACTCCCACTCAGAGAATTAGGGTTAGCCCTACACTAGGACACTAAACTCCCACTAAAAGAGTTACTCCCACAAAGAGATTTATTCCCACAAAGAGAATATCCCAATCCCACAAAGAGATAAACTCCCACAAAAAGAGAAAGACTAATTCCCACAAAGAGAATTAGAGTTACAAGAATCACCAAGTAAAATAAATACTCTTACCTATGCCTTGAGATGCTTACTCATAGATGAATGCAAGGCATGGAAGAGGATCTCCAAGTGTTGAGATTTGCTTGAAAGCACTTGGATGATTTCCCTTGAGCTGGACTTCAATGCATAAAGAGGAATGAGAGCTCAGAGAGGGAAATGATAGAGTTTTAGAGTGGCTTAATAAACTCTTATGATTTTCAATAGCATCAAGAAGTTCTAATGAACTCAGCAAACCCATATATATAGAAGCCACAAATCAACCCTCAAACCCAAGAAAACAGCCAAAAGCCCAAGGCAGCAACGGCTAGAAATTGGGCGAAAACGACAGCGACAGTCGACTGATGATCAAAAGACAGTCGACTGATCAACGGCTAGAAAATATCCAAGGCTATAATCTGAGCGAGGACAGTCGACTGATGAAGTCGTTACAGTCGACTGTGAACAGGACAGGCGCATGTAAAACCTTCAGCAAGCAACTGATGCAGGGGATGGAATAAAACAGAGAGCTGCACTCTTTCTCTAGATAAGTGTACATGCGACTGATGTCAATAATACAGTCGACGTAAAATAGTCAGGCGACTGTAAAACCTTCATCAGTCGTCTGCTGCAGAAGATGGAGAAAAACAGAGATAAGCAGTATATGCACTTACGCTACTCAGACGACTGTTGACCAATCCACAGGCGACTGTAAATATACAGTCGACTGTAAACTGAGCATCAACCGACTGTTTCGTAAAGCTCAAGTAGAGTCAATAGAAATGTTGACTTGAGCAATGCATATCAGTCGACTGTAGAAGGATCGACGGGTGACTGGAAATCACCCAATCGACTGTAAATCCTTCAGCAGGCAACTGATGGAAAGCCAGAGACTCCAAATGAGTCTTTCGTCAAGATGAACCTATTAGGTTGGATTCTATGATAATCCTAAGGTTCACTAAGATGGCTAAATGCATATGCATGAATGAGTAGACCATCTAACAAGGCATTACATTAACCTAGACTCAAATGAGAGAGAAAGCAATAAAGGAAATATTACATGGATTGCATTGCTTTCCTTAGAGTCTAAGTCTTCCATCTTGATGCCTTGACGCTCTCCATCATCTCCAAGCTTTGGCACCCCTTGAGTCCAAGCTTTGGCCCTTCTCCACTTGATGTCCATCCTTGCACCAAGTGTTTAGTCTCCAAGAAAGATAATCTTGAAATGAAAACTATGAGATTAAAACAAGAGAGTCATTAGCAACAACAAAATGTTGTGATTATCATCAAAATAAGATTGGTATGAAACACCAATACTCAACAATCTCCCCCTTTTTGATGATGACACACATTATGTAAAACATAAAGAAATAAAGCACAATGCTAATTAGCTCCCTCTACTTACATGCACCAAATATATAATGAGATACACAATAGTAAAAACTAATCATACCAAATAAAGTCATGGTGACAGATAATAGGCATGGATTACATAAACCAAATGCAATAGACAATATCATGCAAACATGAATGGTTTATACAATCCGATATATCTCTCCCCATAGATATATCTCTCCCCAAATGCATATGTATGAAATACAAGAGATAACATTTACATAATGCATATATCTCTTCCCCTTGACATCGTCAAAAAGGTGGACAACAAAAATATCCCCCTTTGTCATCTTAACCAAGATGTGACAAAATGCAAGAAAATAACGAGATGTATGATACCAAATTGAAAATCTTAGTGGGTATTAATCACTATCCCATGCTCCCCCTAGATCATAGAAATGGTCAAATATTGACTTCTAGGATCTAATACCAATTGTAAAGTGGAAGATAAACAATCTCTTACAATTGAGGTAATACCAATTGTAGACAAAGAATCTTGGAAAATAATCCCCTTTACCAATTGATATACAAATATTGGAGCCATGGGCCTAAAGTGTATCAAAGCAATTAATATGGAAAAATCAAGCTTCAAAGATGCACAATGATATTGCCAAAAGGAATATAACATGAAACAACTTCACAATATCTAAGGGGTTTGGTTTGAGACCACATTATAACCAATTGTAACAAATGATCTCAATCTCACCCCGAAATGAGGGTCAAAATATGTTTTAAAATATTTTAAACATACACATATTAACTCCCCAATTGACATACATATGGATCAACAAATGCATGTGTGTTAATGTCTTCACCAAGATTCCCATTTTCATGAAAAATAAATTTGAAAAACTTTTCAAAATCATGAAACACACACAAACAATGGGTATGCTAAAAATAAATATTTAAACACAATACCCATACAATATACATATGTGTGAGGAACCTAAACATTAGGGAACCAAACCCAAGAGGAGTTCGATTTCCTAATGTAATCACATGAGGTGATCACATCCCTAACTAGAGAGTTGATGTAACTATCCCTCTCTTGCACACTAACCTTAGTGGAAATCCATAAACTCAAGGATTTCCTAGGCAAGGGTTTTGCCTTTGCAAGAAGGATGGATGTGGCATGCTTAGGTGTAGAAACTAATTTCTTAACATGCAAAGAATGAGGATTTTGCTTCTTAGCAAAAAATGAAGAGTCTTCATTTTTCCTCATCACCTTGTGATCTACATGCTTCTTGTTGATGTTATTGTTGTAGAAGAAAGCATGGCGATTCTTCTTAGCTGCTTTAGCAATATTTCTTGTATTTGCACCGTAAGAGGAATTAGAGGTGGGTTTGGGTACCACATTTTGAATATACCCCAAACCTCCTCTATGATTTGCCAGATGTTGTTTTTCAAGCAAATCGTGGAGTGAATCCCTAGAATACACAAAGCTTTTGAGCTTACTGGATTCCTCTTCATATTTCAACGTAAGTTGTTGAATGCGAGTTTCTAAGCTAAGGTTTTGAGCAACAAGATTATCATTAGTCAAGCTCAATTCCTTAACTTGAGAGAGAAGTGTGTCTCTCTCACTAGTGTCATAATCATGCATTTCATCATTGATTACACTAGCAATATCTAGTTCATGCAATCTACTCTTAGCAATCTTATATTTTGCTTTTAACTTATTGTAAGAGTTGATGCAATTACTAGCCTTTTAGGAGACCATGTCGAAGTTATATTCCAGCTCCTCGTATGAGATCTTTTCTTCCTCGATCTCATCATCATCATCATCATCTTCCTTGCTAGAGCTCAACGATGACTCTTCCTCGTTTGCCATGAGGCATGATTCCTCATAGGAGTTGAGCCATGCTTTCATCACAACTTCATTTGAGCCAGATGGGATTGGTGTAGGAACATTAATTGCTACAAAACATGCATGAGCATCGTCCTTTGCATCCTCCTCTTCGTTATTTGATGTATCCTCACTCGAATCATCAAAAGTCCCGACAAGTCCATTCTTATGATTTTTGGACTTGGACTTCCCTTTCCAATGCTTCTTTCCTTTACCCTTGTAAGTTTCTTTGGTAGGTTTGGAAGGGCATTCGGTGGATAGGTGACCTTTTCCACTGCAAGTATAACAAGTAGGAACCTTGTTAGAATTGGAGGCAAACTTTGACAAGACTTACCTTGCTTGCACTTGAGGAATGCCTTGAATTGTTCGGCAAGATCCTCAATTTCTTCTCCACTCGCCTCTTCTAGCTCATCTTCTTCACTAGGAGCTTCTCGATGGAATTTCTTCCTCCATTTGATTGGCTCCTCCTTGGCATGTAATGCAATCCCCTTT